>JAHBCN010011723.1:0-28372 GCA_019359885.1 Listronotus oregonensis
ATTGGATTCCGTTTTTACTTTTCAAATATCTTATGAACTAGTCAAGACCCTCAGGTGCCTGAAAATTGGGCATTTTCAAAATCACCCTGTATCTCCGTACAAAGAGTGCCATAATATATATTTTTCTCCAACCGTCAAAAAATGTTGACATTTTTGTACTATTTTCAGGTGCAAAAGCTATCAATTCTCATACCGTACAAAAATGTGCTTGTTGCTTAGCAACACTTTTAATCCTAGGATTTAAAAAAAAGATTTTTGAATAACTAAATGTATTAGTTTTGACTTGGTATATAATACTACTTATTATTTATATGATTTTACCCATCCATTTAAATCCAGTCAAGGTGTCTAAAAAATTAAATCCGTGTGTTTTAGCCATCGTTTTTAGGATCATGGAACTCACGGTACTAGACATCATGTACAAATTCTCCATTGGTTCATTGGGATGTTTTATTGAATGGCAATAGAGCATCCACCAACCAAAAAGGGCGCCCATTTCATTGCCTGAAAATATTTTCCACTGGCCAGTTCTAAAAAGTAGAAAAATAAAGATGCAAAAATAAAATAAAAATAGGGATGTATAGAATATTTCAAATATAACTTTTCATTTCGAACAACAATTTCGCAAGAATCACTAGCGAAGTCCTTTTCTCGAGCAAACTATTTTCACAAAGCAAAACGTTTTGCAATATAGTAAAACAAGTTGAGCCATTAGTTTTTCCATAAAAAAATCAACATTTTCTTCTGCATAAGGACAACGTGCTGAATATTAAAGCGTTTAAATGCGGTAGATTTTGGCACTAAACTTATGGAAATTGGTTCCTGGTCAAATCGGCTTAAATTGTAGTATGTACTTCATTCCATTCTGATCAAATATCTCCATGGGCAGTCCGGAAATGCCCACATTCAGAGATACAGAGTGGCAAATCATTTTAAGAAACCAATGCAAATGCCGTGAGACGTTTCCTACTTAAGAAATGATTTAGTAACAAGGATAAAGAACTTTTCCTCATTTCCAAAATAAATTATAAATATTTTCACAGCGTTTACAACTACTCATATAAAATCAATCAACTTTCCGCCTAAAGGGGTAGAATGGAGGGTAAAAGTTTAGATCGAACTTTGTCATTTCTGGACTTACAAGTATGAAAATTGGTATGTAAGGTATTGATTACGATAAAAAATTATCTGTTTTAACCTTTTTGGAATTACATCCCATGGTGGGGGGAAGGGAATTAAAATGGGGATGAAAGTGTGTATAAAAAAATTATCATTTTTAAAGTTGTAAATATTTGTTGTAGTGTAACGCGCGTCGTTCGATTGAGCAATTTTTATTTTATTGTATTTCATTTGTTATTATTTTGTAATATAAATGCGGTTCCATACAAACTTTCACCACCCCCACCACCCCATTTTACCTATTTAAGGAAAAGTCTTTAAAATCCTTTTTAAGCTGATGTCTCCTATTTTAATATTTTTAAATTTTAACCCCCAAAGGGATTTATTTCACAATTTCTTAAACAGATTGTTTTTATTCGTAATCAATAACCTACATACCATTTTATACTTCGTTATTTTTCCCCAATTAAAAACTTTTTTACAGGTTATTTTTGGGGGAACTTTTTAAAAACTACAATTTTTTATACAAACTTTTATCCCCATTTTAAATCCCCCCTTCGCCCGCCAAGGGATGTAACTAATTCCAAAAATGTTAAAACAAATAATTTTCATCGTAATCAATAGCCCACATACCAATTTTTATACTTCTCTAGTCCACAAATAACAAAGTTCGATCTAAATTTTTACCCTCGAAGTTAGTTGATTTTATATGAGAAGTTATAAACGCAGTGAAAATATTTATAATTAATTTTGGAAATAACGAAAAGTCCTTTAACCTTGTTAGAAAATCATTTCTAAAGTAGAAAACGTCTGCATTTGCATTGGTTCCTTAAAATGATTTGCGATTCTGATCTCAAGGAAGTTTAAAGGGGATGGAAGCCCAATGCTATGGCCCATTGATCAAAAATGTCCAGCCCAGTATGAAAATTAACTGTCAGAGTTGGCCCTGCCGATTCGCGCAATAACAAAATTCCACGAAATAATTTAATGTGTTTACTTATACACTGATAATGATAAATCAGTGGAAGTTACAACACATTGTAATTTTATGAGGCCGGAATATCGTTTTTTGGATTGATCAAAACCTTATTTTAGTGATTGGTGTTTATTAAATTGTGACTATAATTTTGGTTTTTTTGTTTGTTACTTATAATATCGTAACAAAATGACTAGAGGTTGTATGGTTTTGTCTTGAAATCCAAGGGAAATACCCGTCTTTTTAACTTTAGGTAAGTATTTTTTATATTTAAATTAGGTTTTTTATAAGACGTAACGTTAGGTAACCGAATAAATAATAATATATCAATTATGAATAATAGAAAATGAAAATTTATAGGAAATATTAGTGAGAAAAAGGAATTTAACTATCTTTTAGATGTTTCCCCAAAAAAAAAATGGTTTTTTAGGTATTTTTATTTCGTTTAATAATTTAGTACACTCTTTTAAAGGATCAAAATTATTGATTACTGGGCAACCAGGCAAATTTAAAATATACAGATCCCCCTAATTGAATGAAAGGAAGTACAATTTTGGAGGTTTTTGGGGCGCTGATTACAAACATGAAAAAATATTCGGCAATGTTTCGTTTTGAGAATATCATCAAAATTGAAAATCAAACTAACCTTATTTACACTATTTCCTTCTTTTTCTTTATTTTTACACTAAATTGGCACAAATATTTCACAAACCTTTTAAAAACTTTTTTTGTTTATTTTCCTTTTTTACACTTTTATTTTTTGAAATATGGTTTTTGCTTTGAACTTAAAAGTTCGCAATTTATGGAAAAAAGTGAAATAAATAAAAAAAACAAGGTTTCAAAAGGTGTTTATAAAATATGTGGCCACTTTATGTAAAAAACAAATTGGGACAAAAAAGAAATATAGTGAAAATCAGGTTATTTAATTTCAACTTTGATGATAAAATCTCGAAAACAAACGTTTTTTCAGATTGTAATTTACGCCCAAAAACCCTGTATACCAAATTTGATCAAAATCGGGGGAGCCCTTTTGAGACAATACCATTTGTTTAAAAATAAATTGATTTTGGTTTCTTAATCTTTATTATCAACTTTTTAAGCTCATACTGTACACATAAAATTTAACGGATACTGTTACAATGGATACTCAGGTACCAAAGGTTATAAACATTTTTAACCATGTTATTCTGTCCATAAATATTTGTTATTATTGAAAAGTATATGCCTAAAAAGCAATTATGAAAATTTTCACTTTTTAATGTACAACCAGTCTTGGATTAGATTAAACTCATTTACACTATCTTCCCCTTTTTTTTTTTATCACAAAATTGGGATAAAAATACATATACAATGTTTGAAATTTATTCTAAAAAATGGTTTTTTTTATTTATTTACAAAGATTTTTGGTAAAAATACAAAACTTTCAAAAATATCGACCATTTAAATAAAAAGTGTAAACCCATTCTTTCCATATTATATCAGATGAATAAAATCAATATTACACAATAATTTTAAATATTCTATAGAAGTATCCTTTAATAACCAACAATTTTGTGAAAAAATAAAAAAAAAAAAGTGAATGTTGGAATTTGACATTTGATGATGTCAATTTTATAAATAGTACCAAAGAATTATGGAAACCGGCCCTGACCTATATTCATTGAAAATTTTCCGCGGGGCCCAAACCCCCCCTATTCCCGCTGCCCTGCACGCCTGGACAATTTTGTTCTACAGTATTGGGCTTCCATACACCTTTAAACTTCCTTGGTATCTCTGAATGTGGGCATTTCCGGACTGTGTGCCCATGGAGATATTTGATCAGAATGGCATGAAATATACCATACTACAATTTTAGTCGATTTGACCGAGAACCAATTTTCATAAGTTTAGTGCGGGGTCCATTCCCCATTATGAAGGGCAATATCTATTATAGAAAGCAAATTTAAATGTTCTGTTTTCCAAATTTATTATTTTATTAAAATATATAAAAACAGTGAGGTAAATTTTGCATTAGGTGTATTTTTATTTACGTTGACCGAAAAGTAACTCTTCTTTTTGGTTAGTTCTAGTTAGTTCTAGTTACTACTAACCAGAACTAGTTCTTAGTTCTAATTTTAGTTCTTTTGTTTCGGTTAGTTCTGGTTGGTAGTAACTAGAACTAACTGGTTATTACTAACCACAAGCAAAGTTTAGACCGTGACGCAAACTGAAACAAACAACATCGATACGTTGATGTCAAAAAACAGAAAATATTGATGTTATCAGGGAAAAGACAATTTTTTGGAAAACTGCCTGTCAAACAAATATGTTTAAGAGTTTAAAATAATTTTAACCACATCTAGTTAGAAATAAAAATATCTGAGTTATCACCATGATGATGATAATATAGAATAGCAAAATAAATGTTTTTAGCTGATTACCACAAAAAAACAGTTAACAAAAAAAACTATAGGAGGGTTGTGGGCTGTGTGCACGTTGAAGAATAAGTAGAGGGAGAAATTAAAAGCCATCCTCAGTGCCTTCTGAAAAGCAAAAGACAACAGAGATAGTCGAAAAAGTTTTTTTGAATGATCTATAAGTGTCTTTTTTTAAACTTCGGTAATAAGATGAGATTTTGACTTAAATTTAATTTTTGGCAAAATTTTCGTTTATAAAAGGTTTGTTGGGCTGAATTTAAAGAAATTAAAATTTAAAAATATTTTTTTATTTTGCCTGTTTTGACGTCAGGAAAATGCAATAAAATTTGTTATTCTTCGGAAACAGTACTTCTATAAAGCTTTTTGTTCAACGCGGGATATTCCTTTTCTAGTTGTCGAATTTGTCAAAGAATATCTCCTTTATTTTAAGTAGTATTAAAATACTTTTTCCGGCCGCCTTACTTTTTATTTCTTTCAGCTACAGCGAGTCTGTCAGCATCAGGATCATTTGCGATAATCACACAACTTTCGTTTTGTTCTGCCGTTTTAAATGATCGATCTAAGCTACTTTCGCCTTCCTCAGGATTAGGAAATCTAAAAACAAACAAAACATCAAAACTGAATCAACCACAACATTCAAAGATATGTTTTTGTGCAAAAACTGATATGTTTAAAATTATGTTACTAGACATGCATGTACAGGGTGTCCCAAGTTTAATTCTCATCATTGGGTTCTCATAAACTTGAAGAGATACGAAGTCAGTTAAATGGAGACAAAGTTGCGCAATCTAATGCTGATCAAAATGCTACCTTAAAAGTTCAAAAATTTTAACAACTTGAAAAAAACCAAAAATTCACAATTTTATTTTTATTTTTTTATGACTTTATTTAAATAGATATAAAAAAATCAATTTTACATTCTCATTGCTAGTTTTTTTTTGTTCTACAAGAGAGTGTTATTAGATTTACATAACGACGTTTTGTCTTTATGCTGCCATCATCAACTTGGTTTTTTTAAATACGACCCTGAATTTTTAATTACGTATTTAAAGATATTTTTGGATCTCAAAACCAATGATGTATTACACTTATTCGGAAAAATCATTTTAATGTTTTCCTACCAAAAATCTATTCTCTGTCTATCTATAACACATTGTTTGTTATGCACATTGTCATATACCTATATTTTTTTAATTAAAAGGAATAAAAAAAAAAAATTACCAAAGATTCTAAAAAAAAACTATTAGTATTTACTTTAGCAAAAAAATGGTCTACATTTTTCAATCTTATACAAAAAAAGCGCAGAGGAGGGGAAATAGGACAATTGGGGAGCATTTTGGAGCCCCTTAAAAACGCCGCACGCATTGCTTATCGATCAAAATTTTTTCAAAAAACAAATTTCATAAGACGCGCGTGGCCCCGGAAAAAAGCGATCAACTCAATACGTTTTTCCCTTTTGAAAAATTTTTTTTACTATCGAACGCTCGACAGCAAAATTTTTTACTGTGTCGATTATTTGCGCCAAAATTTTTTTTTTTAATAAAATAATAATTATTAATAATGGATGTTTACGAAGGGGAAGAGAAAATTAAAATTATTTTTAAAGGAAAATCCTGTTAGGGGAATTAGGGAATTATTTTTAAATTTTTTTTCCCCCAACCAGGCCCGACTCCCACTCCCCACCGCCCCCAAGATTTCCACTATTCACCGAGTCTTAAAAACCTTTTCAAATTTTTTTGTTATCTCCAAAAAACAAACATGATAGTGCCCAAAAGAAGAAAAAACGAAAGGAAAATGAAGGAAATTATGGTAGTGGAATTTTAAAAATCCTACAATTTTCATTAATAAATTTTTGTAAAACGGTTAATTTGGGGAGCAGAAGATCAGGGGTAGAGTGGGGGAAAAAAAATGGACCCCGATCCAAAAAAAGAAAAAAAAACCTATGAAATTTTTTTGATGATCATTTTAGACGAATGAATTTTTTGTGAAACTGAATGGAAAGGAAAAAAAAAAAAATGATTTTTTTTTGGGTCACGTAAAATCACAAATTTAGGGTTTTCCCGGGGAGAATAGGGAAAATTAATTCCAAGAATTGCAATTATAAATTGAAAATTTTTTTGGGGATTATTACCCTCAGCACCCAAAAAAAAATGCAAAGGGGTTTTTTAAGGACAATCTTGGTTATTTTTGGGGCCTAAAAAGGTGGTTTATTTGAGCATCTTCAATAATTCCAAAGATTTTCCCTTTTTTTTTATTCTGTGAATGCACATTAATTTTTTTTTTTAAAATATTTTTACGTTCCATTATTTATTTGAGAAAATTATTTTATTTTATTAAAAAAAATGTTTAGTTCTTAAGCCCAAAGGGAAACGTTGCGGTCCCGTAAGCAACAAATTTTAAAAATTTATTGATAAGAAATCCGATCGAAGTGGGGTTACGCTATTGCTCCTCCCATTTTCCTATAAACACTGCATCCTTTTTTCTAAAAAAAAAAAAACTAGTACAGAACTAAACTGGGCAAAATTCTTCCGAATTTATCACCGCACCCCCCCACCAGTCCCAACCAAAATGAACCACGTGAGGAAACGAGACGGAAATTGAAATACAAGCCAAAAAAATTTATTATTGGTATTTTAGAATTGGGTAATCCAAAATCGCCCAGGAGCCTCCTATGTTCGCAGTACGGTGCGCTTTACTGATATCAATTCACATTAAAAGAAAGTTTACAATTTTAAAACTCGATTTTTGCCTACATGTGTTAAATACCTACGATGTTTTTAAAAGTATTGGAGCAACTAAAAAAAAAAACATTTTTTTTACAATTCGCCTATTGATGATACCTTTATCGAAGCCCGCGTATGTTTAGCCGATCTAGCTTTGTTAGATTTTAACAGCGCTAGACAAAACAAGACGCGAATATGTCAAAAGGCAGGCTACCACAGTGGTAAAATATGATTGGAAGAACAAATAAACATTTTATTTTAGGAATATAATATAGAAGGTTAATAATTTTGGTTTTTTCAAATCCGATTAATTTTAAATTTGTTTAATAGCATATGGCAGAGAATAATTTGCAGATCATAAAATATTTTTGAAAAATTTCTTGGAGGAGGGAGGATTACCCCTCCACCCCCTTACCTACGCCAGTGCTTAAAATGTGCTAAAAAAATAATTGTTTACTTTACTGTAGAAAAATCTGGATCCGGATCCTTCTGTTCCTCTACCGGTACCATTTTAACCCCAACTGCATCTAATACTGCCTTCACATACTTAAATCCCACACCATGCATCGCTGTATAAGTAAATACCAAATCGGAACTTTTATTATTTTCGATAAATTCCGGTAAAATACTTTTGGTAATCAATGTGACGTAATCGTTGGTCAGTTCTGGTAACGGATCGGATATAAGGGGGCTGGTTTTTAAAATAGTGGTATCCCATGACGTTTGTAACGGTTCCAAATTTTGGAGGATAAAGGCCTGAATTTTTTTGTCTACTGGGTTGATTATTTGACAACAGTTCGAATCATAGACCTAAAAAAATATGTATTTTTATTTTTTTTTTCACAAAAAATATTTTTTTAACATTAAGCCTACGTACTGAGCAATAAATTTCCAATTGCTAAAATGTATATATTTCTTGACAAAAAGGCGAAGGAATATAATGTAGATGTTTCTTGACAAAATGGCGAAGAAAAATATTAAGTTTTTTATATAAAAGTGTTAGTGATTTTTCGTAGTATTGTCAATTACTACATTGTTGAAGCTGACTAAGTTTCAGACTGCAGCTTCAAAGAAAGCAGCACGCAGTATGCAAAAAAAATCACAAATTTAAAATATATGTTTATATTCAATTCAAGGATGTTCTTTAAACCATTTGTTTTGATATGACGTTTTTGGTTTTACCTTATATCCATTGTCTTCTTTTGGATTATGAGAAGCAGTAACCATAACTCCACTAGCGCATCCGTATTTGGAGATAGCGAATGAGATGAAGGGTGTTGGAGTGCATTCTCAAAAAGTTTAACGGGAAATCCAGCGTGGGCAAATATGGCGGCAGTTAGTTCAGCCCACCTAAAAGATACATAAAAATATACATATAAGGACAGTGTTGACCTTTCCATTTGCCACGTTTATTTTTTAATATCTGGGCGTATAGCCTAGCCACATAAAAATATAGGATTTATTTTGTATATTCTCATAAGTGTTCTTATACCTTGTAAAGAAATTGAGAAACTCATAACAAATGGTTTCTGAGATATTAGATTTTAAAAAATGATGTCATAAATATTAAAAAAGCTTTCAAAATTTCCTAAATTTTAAACTAAAAAGTTCCTGAAAGTTTAGTTTTAGTTTCTATTTTGTTTTTCTTTTAATTTCATCTTGACAACGGTAGCCGACTTGCCACCGAAACGTAGATAGACTTTTTGTTTTTTCTTTTTTTTTTGTTTTTAAGGGTTTCTTCCTCTTTTTTTTTTTGTTTTAGGCGATCTGCCTGTTCATAGGGATCAATAAGAATGATCAGGCTCAGTTCGCTATACCCCGGGACCAGGACTGAAGTGGTTCCATTTTCAGAAAAAGTTTAAACAATAATTTCAACAAAAAAAAACTAAAACAAAATTAACAAAAAATAATAGAACCATAATTTATTAAAAAATGGTTTGTTATTTACATTTCTTTTTTTTAATGAGACCTAAGCAAGTGTTTAATGATACCAAAAAATTTCCCTCACCATCTTTCTTGCGTTTTGATAAAAAAATGTTTTGCCCATCTGCATTTTTTAGCCTTTTACTACATCTATCCAGTGTGGAATGTTATGAATTTTTTGCAAGGAAGTTTAAAGGTGTATGGATGCCCAATGCTATGGCCTATTCGATCAAAAAATGTCCAGCCCAGTATGAAAATAACTGTCAGAGTTGGCCCTGGATTCTGCGCAATAACAAAATTCCACGAAATAATTTAATGTGTTGCCTACTTACACACTGAAAAAACAGTGTGAAGTTGCCAACACATTATAATTTTATGGGGCCGGATACCGTTTTTGGATTGATCAAAACCTTCTTATTTTAGTGATTAGTGTTTATTAAATTGTGACTATATTTTTGTGTTTATTGTTTGTTACTTATAATATCGTAACAAAATAACTAGAGGTTGTATGGTTTTGTCTTGCAAATCCAAGGGTAACATACCCGTCTTTTTAACTTTAGGTAAGTATTTTTTATATTTAAATTAGGTGCTTCTTATAAGACGTAACGTTAGGTAACCGAATAAATAATAATATATCAATTATGAATAATAGAAAATGAAAATTTCATAGGAAATATAGTGAGAAAAGTAAAGGCAATCTTTAACTATCTTTTAGATGATTTCCACAATGTTTGTGTATTTCTGTGGATTATTAAAAAGAAATAAGGTTTACATTTAGGTACTTTTATTTCATTTAATAATTTAGTACATTCTTTAAAGGATCAAAATTAGTGATTACTGGGCAGACCAGGCAAATTTTATATATACAGGTCCCTCTAATTGAATGAAAGGAAGTACAATTTTGGTACGGTTTTGGGGCGCTATTACAAATCTAAAAAAAAATTCGGCAATTTTTCGTTTCGAGATATTCATCATCAAAATCGAAAATCAAACTAACCTTATTTACACTATTCCTCCTTCTTTTTGCACAAAATTCTTGATTTTTACACTAAATTGGCACACAATATTTCACAAACACCTTTTTAAAAACTTTTTTTAATGTTTATTTTACACCTTTTTTACACTTTTATTTTTTAAGCAAATATGGCTGCTGCCTTTGAACTTAAAAGTTCGCAATTTAATGGAAAAAAGATGTAAAATAAATAAAAATACAAGGTTTTAAAAGGTGTTTATAAAATATCGTGTGCCACTTTAGTGTAAAAATCAAGAATTGTGTACAAAAAGGGGAAATAAGTGAAAATGAGGTTAGTTTAATTTTCAACTATGATGATGAAGATCTCGGAAACGAAACGTTGCCAAAAAGATATTTTTTCAAATTTGTAATCAGCGCCCCAAAAAAACCCCTGTATACCAAATTTGATCAAAATCGGAGAGGAGGCAACTTTCGAGACAATACCATTTGTTTAAAAATAAATTAGATTTTTTTTTCTCAATCTTGCATTATCCACTTTTTAAGCTCGACATACTGTACACACATAATATTTAACGATTACTGTTACAATGGATACCTAGGTACCAAAGGTTACTAAACATTTTTAACTACTGTTATTCTGTCTCATGAATGTTTGTTATTAGTGAAAAGTATATGCCTAAAAAGCAGTTATAAAAATTTTCACTTTTTAATGTACAACCACAATCTTAGGATTGGATTAAACTCATTTACACTATCTTGCCCTTCTTTTATCACAAAATTGGTATAAGTACATAATACTATCATACAATGTTTGAAATTTATTTTAAAAATCGTGTTTTTATTTATTTACAATGATTTTTGGTAAAAATACAAAACTTCCAAAAATATCGACCATTTAAATAGAAGGCAGTAAAGTGGCCCCATCTATTCTTTCCATATTATATCAGATGATATAAAATCTAATATTACACAATAATTTTAAATATTCTATAGTAGTATCCTTTAATAACCAACAATTTTGTGCAAAAAATAAAAAAAAACAGTGAATGTTGGAATTTGACATTTGATGATGTCAATTTTATAGATAGTAACAAAAAATTATGGAAATCCGGCCCTGACCTACTATTCATTGCGCAAATTCCGCGGGGCCAACCCCTATTCCCGCTGCCCTGCACGCCTGGACAATTTTGTTCTACAGTATTGGGCTTCCATACACTTTTAAACTTCCTTGATTTTTTAACGGCCGTTTTTGCGAAAAATATTAGTAATGCAAAAAAATGGTAAAGACCATTTTTGTAGATCTCGAGGTGATCTTTATTTTTTGTCTAAACAAAAATTCTCTAATTCGCATAATTTGGCAGATATTTAAGGGAAACTTATTTTTGGGACTTTGGGGGGCCATTTTCAGCGGGTTCCCACGTCGAAATCGTGATAAACTTTTTCTCGCTCAAAAGCATCCGCAAAGACCTAAGAATTGCTCCACAAATAAAAACTGTACAGATTTATTTACAGCTTTGGGTACTTTCAGGTCTTCAGTTACTGGACTAAAAGGCGGTATAGCATATTTGCCAAATTTATTATGACAAAGCTGTCATTATGGATGATTTTTCTTGAACATCTAGCACCAGAAACTAATTGATAAGGCTTATTTACCTGTTTTTATTTTTTTAAATTTTATATCATATTTTTAAATGTTTTAAAGTAGGTACAGTGACGGAATTAAAATCTCGTACACCTAATTTTTCCCAGTGTGATGTTGGCTTTTGCGTACCTGGATCACCTGGAAATATACCTTACTTGACAAATTGTTATCTGTCACACATTTCAAAATTATATTATTTTACTTTTTAATTTTGGAAAATGAATGAACTAGAGAAGGCGAGAGTAATTACTCTATTCGAAGAAGGTGTTTCTCTGGGAAGAATAGCTCAGCAAGTTGGGAAACCAAGAAGCACTATTCAAAGCCTCAGAACTAAATGGGAAAATACAGGATCATTGGAGAGAAGGGCTGGAAGTGGTAGAAGAAAAATTTCAAACGAAAATCAAGATTTTTTGCGAAACAATCCATTTCAGACAGCTGTAGAAGCACACAACCAAACTAATTTTCCTGGGACAGTAAGAACGGCAAGAAATCGTATTAGGAAAAATTCGGAATTGAGAAGCAGTGTAGCTGCTAAAAAGCCATTTTTGACCGATATGAATAAAGAGCAAAGAATGGGGTTTGCACTGGAATATTTACCGCAAGGTATGGATTTTTGGGAAAGGGTAGTATTTACCGATGAGAAGATTTTTCAATCTTATTATAGCGGGCAGATTAGAGTGTATAGGCCGCAAAATACACGGTACGAAGAAAATATACCCAACATGTTAAAACAAGTGGAAGATTTTCTGTTAATGTATGGGGGTATATGTCTTTCAGAGGGCTAGGCATATGCCACCGTATTCGAGAAAGATTTAATAGTCAAGCTTATATACACATACTCCAAAATGTTATATTGCCATCGGTAAACAATATATTTGAACAAGAAAATTTTATATACCAGCATGACAACTGCCCCGTCCATACAGCAAGGAGAGTTTCGGACTGGCTACTGGAAAATAACATTTCATTGTTACCTTGGCCCTCAAGAAGCCCTGATATCAATCCAATCGAAAACGTTTGGGGATATATCGTAAAGGAAATTAACAAGAACAATGATTTCCATCCACAAAACAGTGATGATTTGTGGAATAAAATTGAAGAAACCTGGAATAATTACAATGTTCACCATGCACAAATGCTGATTGCATCAATGCCCACACGTTTAAACTTATTAGTGGAAAAAAATGGTGCCGCTTTGAAATATTAAGCCAATGTTTTTTCTTTAATATTTGAATAAAATAAACTATATATTTATTTTGGAGTCATGTATTTTATTGAATATTAATTAAGGTGAGAAAAAGGTAAAAAGCCAAGTTTACCAAAATATTCAAAATTGACATAAAATATTAACCTAAGTGCACGAAATTTTATTTCCGTCACTGTACCTACCTTCTACTGTTATGTCGTCCATCATAACCAACGACAATACCATTTTTCTGCAGCAACTCTTTCTTTTCATTTTCTAAGTATTTTAACCAACCCTGCGCTGTTTGTATAATAACTAGATCGTTCATAGAGATATAGCCTAGATCCATTTTGCCCCTAAAAATTAAAATACAAAAACAGCAAGATTAATAGTACAGAAGAGTTATTTATAAAACAATAAAAGTAATTTAAATATTTAAGCATTTAAAATACTCTAAAAAGGCACCTTAAACCTGCTGTTCCAAAACTAATTCTTTTTAACATAATTTTCTCCAGTTTTTCGTAATTTTTTCATCCAACAACTTTTGTAATTGTTTTCTAGTTGTTTCGTTTTTATCCCACTTTTGCCATTCGCTAATTTTTTGGTATAGGTCAGGATTTTGCATCAAAGACTCCATTTTTATGTAAACAGGTATCTGAGAAGTAAAAATGTAAACTCACAACAACGCCTTGAATATTATATTCAACATAAAGGCCTTCTTCATCGAAGTGTAATTTAATTTTTTCTGAAGTAAGCAATAGCCAAGGAAGTTTAAAGGTGTATGGAAGCCCAATGCTATGGCCCATTCGATCAAAAAATGTCCAGCCCAGTATGAAAATAACTGTCAGAGTTGGCCCCGCCGATTCTGCGCAATAACAAAATTCCACGAAATAATTTAACGTGTTGCCTACTTACACACTGATAAATCAGTGTGAAGTTAGCCAACAAATTATAATTTTATGAGAGCCGGAGTACCTTTTTTTGGATTGATAAAAACCTTCTTATTTTAGTGATTAGTGTTTATTAAATTGTGACTATAATTTTGTGTTTATTGTTTGTTACTTATAATATCGTAACAAAATGACTGGAGGTTGTATGGTTTTGTCTTGCAAATCCAAGGGTAACATACCCGTCTTTTTAACTTTAGGTAAGTATTTCTTATATTTAAATAAGGTGCTTCTTATAAGACGTAACGTTAGGTAACCGAATAAATAATAATATATCAATTATGAATAATAGAATATTTCATAGGAAATATTAGTGAAAAAAGCAAGGCAATCTTAACTATCTTTTAGATGATTTCCACAATGTTTGTGTATTTCTGTGGATTATCAAAAAGAAATAAACTCATTTACACTATCTTGCCCTTCTTTTATCACAAAATTGGTGATAAGTACATAATACTATCATACAATGTTTGAAATTTATTTAAAAAAATCGTGTTTTTATTTATTTACAAAGATTTTTGGTAAAAATACAAAACTTCCAAAAATATCGACCATTTAAATAGAAAGCAGTAAAGTGGCGCCATCTATTCTTTCCATATTATATCAGATGATATAAAATCCAATATTACACAATAATTTTAAATATTCTATAGTAGTATCCTTTAATAACCAACAATTTTGTGCAAAAAATAAAAAAAACAGTGAATGTTGATTTGACATTTGATGATGTCAATTTTATAGATAGTAACAAAGAATTATGGAAATCCGGCCCTGACCTACTATTCATTGCGCAAATTCCGCGGGGCCAACTCTCCTATTCCCGCTGCCCTGCACGTCTGGACAATTTTGTTCTACAGTATTGGGCTTCCATACACCTTTAAACTTCCTTGGCAATAGCTAACAGGCAATAATCGGTAAGTCCCCGACTACAAGACTTTTTATTAGTTCAGTTATAGTAATAATATACCCACTTTTTCGAAAATTATTTTTCCATTGAGAACTTTGTACTGCACAATATATGGAAACCTTTGTTTAAATGTTTTAAAACGCGTTTTTATTTTTTCCAATATTTCCAAGACACATTCGGTAATTTTCAATTCCATGAAAATATTTCCACTGGATTTTAATATTTTTATTTACCGGTGAAATGCAATTACTTTAAAAAGTGCATTTGTGTTGAAATCATCTTTATATTATGATAAATAAAATACCCTTTTTCCTTATAAAGATTATGTTTGGAATAATTGCAAAAATTCACTTTGCCATTTTATTAACAAAAGAGTTGCGAATTTTTTACATATTTTAAAATTTTACATCTAAAAATAATAAAAACAGTAAAACCATTTTTTAATTTATTAAGAATATTTTTAATAGAATTACCATCAAATCAAATATTTTAAATAATTAACAAAAAAAAAAAAATAAGTTTTCGTGTACATTTAAGTTTTGCGTTTTAATAATTTAGATTTTTACATGTGATGTCACAAAGCTGATGACCTCCCATACCCCTTGTCACACAATATCACAATCCTCTACACCCCTACAGGGGAAGGGCCCCTTAAGGTGTGACGTAATTTATGGATGGTCCCTTATAAATACAAGATACTTCAATAAAAATATTTTAAAGAATTTAAAAAAATTAAAGTTATTCCAAAAAGTAATAAAAATAGTAATAATACTAAAAATCAGGTTAAAAATTATACAGATACTGTGTTTAAAAAAAAGACAGTTAAAATTTTATTTACCTTTATATTCAACATAAATCGTTATAAATAAATATAACGGAAATTTTTCTAGTAACATAATAAAGCCTCCTAAATTTTTTCAAAATTTTTGAAAGTTCTGAACTATACTGATATAATACTTTTTGGTCTTGAGGGCGCGTCTTTTAATTTTTACGGCAATTTTTTTAGTAACATGAGAAAGCCTCTTGAATTTTTCTCAATATTTTTGAAAGATGTGAAGTGATCCAAATATAAGAAAAACCCCAAAAATATCGATATAATAATTTTTGGTCTTGGGGGCGCGTCTGATGCTTTTAATTTTTACGGCAATTTTTCTAGTGACATGAGAAAGCCTCCTGAATTTTTCTTAAAATTTTTAAAAGTTATAAAGTGGTCCAAATATAAGAAAAGCCCCAAAAATATCGATATAATAATTTTTGGTCTTGGGGGCGCGTCTGATGCTTTTAATTTTTACGGCAATTTTTCTAGTGACATGAGAAAGCCTCCTGAATTTTTCTCAATATTTTTGAAAGATGTGAAATGGTCCAAATATAAGAAAAGCCCCAAAAATATCGATATAATAATTTTTGGTCTTGGGGGCGCGTCTGATGCTTTTAATTTTTACGGCAATTTTTCTAGTGACATGAGAAAGCCTCCTGAATTTTTCTCAATATTTTTGAAAGATGTGAAATGGTCCAAATATAAGGAAAACCCCAAAAATATCGATATAATAATTTTTGGTCTTGAGGGCGCGTCTGATGCTTTTAATTTTTACGGCAATTTTTCTAGTGACATGGAAAGCCTCCTGAATTTTTCTCAATATTTTTGAAAGATGTGAAATGGTCCAAATATAAGGAAAACCCCAAAAATATCGATATAATAATTTTTGGTCTTGAGGGCGCGTCTGATGCTTTTAATTTTTACGGCAATTTTTCTAGTGACATGAGAAAGCCCCCTGAATTTTTTCAATATTTTTGAAAGATGTGAAATGTCCAAATATAAGGAAAACCCCAAAAATATCGATATAATAATTTTGGTCTTGAGGGCGCGTCTGATGCTTTTAATTTTTACGGCAATTTTTCTAGTGACATGAGAAAGCCTCCTGAATTTTTCTCAATATTTTTGAAAGATGTGAAATGGTCCAAATATAAGGAAAACCCCCAAAAAATATCGATATAATAATTTTTGGTCTTAAAGGGCGCGTCTGATGCTTTTAATTTTTACGGCAATTTTTCTAGTGACATGAGAAAGCCTCCTAATTTTTCTCAATATTTTTGAAAGATGTGAAATGTCCAAATATAGGAAAACCCCAAAAATATCGATATAATAATTTTGGTCTTGAGGGCGCGTCTGATGCTTTTAATTTTTACGGCAATTTTTCTAGTGACATGGGAAAGCCTCCTCAATTTTTCTCAATATTTTTGAAAGATGTGAAATTGTCCAAATATAAGAAAAGCCCCAAAAATATCGATATAATAATTTTTGGTCTTGAGGGCGCGTCTGATGCTTTTAATTTTTACGGCAATTTTTCTAGTGACATGAGAAAGCCTCCTGAATTTTTCTCAATATTTTTGAAAGATGTGAAATGGTCCAAATATAAGGAAAACCCCAAAAATATCGATATAATAATTTTTGGTCTTGAGGGCGCGTCTGATGCTTTTAATTTTTACGGCAATTTTTCTAGTGACATGAGAAAGCCTCCTGAATTTTTCTCAATATTTTTGAAAGATGTGAAATGGTCCAAATATAGGAAAACCCCAAAAATATCGATATAATAATTTTTGGTCTTGAGGGCGCGTCTGATGCTTTTAATTTTTACGGCAATTTTTCTAGTGACATGAGAAAGCCTCCTGAATTTTTCTCAATATTTTTGAAAGATGTGAAATTGTCCAAATATAAGGAAAACCCCAAAATATCGATATAATAATTTTGGTCTTGAGGGCGCGTCTGATGCTTTTAATTTTTACGGCAATTTTTCTAGTGACATGAGAAAGCCTCCTGAATTTTTCTCAATATTTTTGAAAGATGTGAAATGGTCCAAATATAAGGAAAACCCCAAAAATATCGATATAATAATTTTTGGTCTGAAGGCGCGTCTGATGCTTTTAATTTTTACGGCAATTTTTCTAGTGACATGAGAAAGCCTCCTAATTTTCTCAATATTTTTGAAAGATGTGAAATGCTCCAAATATAAGGAAAACCCCAAAAATATCGATATAATAATTTTTGGTCTTGAGGGCGCGTCTGATGCTTTTAATTTTTACGGCAATTTTTCTAGTGACATGAGAAAGCCTCCTGAATTTTTCTCAATATTTTTGAAAGATGTGAAATTGTCCAAATATAAGGAAAACCCCAAAAATATCGATATAATAATTTTTGGTCTTGAGGGCGCGTCTGATGCTTTTAATTTTTACGGCAATTTTTCTAGTGACATGAGAAAGCCTCCTGAATTTTCTCAATATTTTTGAAAGATGTGAAATGGTCCAAATATAAGGAAAACCCCAAAAATATCGATATAATAATTTTGGTCTTGAGGGCGCGTCTGATGCTTTTAATTTTTACGGCAATTTTTCTAGTGACATGGAAAGCCTCCTGAATTTTTCTCAATATTTTTGAAAGATGTGAAATGTCCAAATATAAGGAAAACCCCAAAAATATCGATATAATAATTTTTGGTCTTGAGGGCGCGTCTGATGTTTTTAATTTTTACGGCAATTTTTCTAGTGACATGAGAAAGCCTCTGAATTTTTCTCAATTTTTTTGAAAGATGTGAAATGTCCAAATATAAGGAAAACCCCAAAAATATCGATATAATAATTTTGGTCTTGAGGGCGCGTCTGATGCTTTTAATTTTTACGGCAATTTTTCTAGTGACATGAGAAAGCCTCCTGAATTTTTCTCAATATTTTTGAAAGATGTGAAATGGTCCAAATATATGAAAACCCCAAAAATATCGATATAATAATTTTTGGTCTTGAGGGCGCGTTTGATGCTTTTAATTTTTACGGCAATTTTTCTAGTGACATGAGCAAGCCTCCTGAATTTTTCTCAATATTTTTGAAAGATGTGAAATGGTCCAAATATAAGGAAAACCCCAAAAATATCGATATAATAATTTTTGGTCTTGAGGGCGCGTCTGATGCTTTTAATTTTTACGGCAATTTTTCTAGTGACATGAGAAAGCCTCCTGAATTTTTCAATATTTTTGAAAGATGTAAAATGGTCCAAATATAATTAAAACCCCAAAAATATTGGTATAATAATTCTTGGGGGCGCGTCTGATGCTTTTATTTTTTACGGGAATTTTTCTGATGATACAAAAAGCTTTCTAAATTGCGTGCAGTATTTTTAAAAGGTCAAAAGTTGTCATATATTAAAAAAAAACAAAATATCGATATACTGATCCGGGGTAAGTCTTGGGGGGGAAGCGGGCGTCTGATGTCTTTAATTTTCACGAAGAACTTCCTAGATGTACAAGAAAGACCCCTGAATTTGTATAGAATTTTGGAAAGGTGTGAAGTCGCTTAAATATAAAAAAACACTTTTTTCAAAATTGAAAATCAATGTTATTTACAATCATTTTTGGTAGAATTTACGAAATAGAGGAAGATGGTGGAAATCTGATTCCTGATGAAATTTTGCAAGAATCTAATGAGGCCACAGGGCAGCTAGTAGCAGTTTTACCGGACTAATCCGGTAATTTTTCTTTACCAGACTCAATACTGTAAAAGTTCATTTTCCGGACTAAAACCAAGTATCTAAATGTGCATTTTACAGTACAGTATGAAATAAAAAAATTACGGGACGCTAAAAATAATTTAAAACTTTTTCCTACGATAAATCATCTACTTCGCCCACGTTTCAAACAGAAAACAAGGAATGCGGGTCACAAAAGTTAAATACACGACACTACATCAATTAATGTATCGTATAAAAATCGTGTGGGAATGAAAACACATTTGTTTAAGTTATAAATTTTTATTCGGATAAATTATTAACAATTATTTTATAACGTAAACAATGTCGAGAGTGTGTAAGTGAGAATGCAGTGTGAAGTATAGACAATATAGGTACCTATTTTTGCGATTTTTGTTAGCCAGTTGTGTTCTGTTTATTAATAATGGTAAGAAAGTTTAAGATTTGTGTACTATATTAATTAAATCCCATGTAAATTTTAAGGGTCAATTATTGGCTCCCTCGTACATTTTACAGAAAAAATGTAAGATAACTTTTTAAAGAGACCAATCTGAAAAACCCTCGTGCCAAGTTTCATAAAATTTTAATAAGCGAATCTTGAAGTATTTAATTAAATGTTATTGCAAAATTACCAAATTTTCGGTTCAGGTAAAACCAAACAGACACCAGACACCAGCAAACAATTTGTTATAAGGCTTTGTCAAATCTGACGTACAGCCGAATACAAGGAAAGTTTTTTTTTCGTTTCATCAATCTCACAACCATTACATTCAAAGTAAAAGACAGGTTAACATTATTTTTTATCAAATCTTTTATTTAATGTAACAATTAAGTTTAACTAATAGCAATTATTACTATCATGATTATTAAAAAAATAATTTTATCATACTAGAATTTAATTAAATCAATAGCAGTATCTAAAATATTTTCAATTTATTTTCCCATTAAGCCTATCTGGTCCATTTCAACCATTAAACGTATTGTCAGTAAATTCGGGTCCAAAGCCATCACAACAAATAATTGTAAATGTTTAACTCAGAAGATCGAAAATAGATCCGAAAAAATAAAGAACTAAACTCTGTATGTATTTATATAAAAAATATACTATTTTTGTTTAATGTTATAAATACCGAATAACAATATTCTAAAATTAAATAAATAACTTAATCTATATTTAAAAATTATAAACTTCATCAAGTCCTAGGTCTTCCTGGATTGTTCCTATTACCGATGCTGCATTACCCCGTTGCACAGCTAAACCAATTCTTTGGATAATGAAACTTCGAGATTTTTTGCATTGTATTTTTTTGCAAATTTCATTAATAAAACCCTTAGCCTCATCACCCAAAGGACCAAAAGTTTCAACAGCAAAAGGAATGGAGATAAAGCGTTCTTCAAGCTCTTTATATTTTAGATGTTTTTTATTCTCGGCAATACGAGCAGCCGCACCTACAAAATTATAAGTTTTGTCCAGATAGGATTTTGCAAGTGTATGGCTGCAAGTAGCGTCCCAAAGTAATTGTTTTCCATATTTCCAGGGAATTAAGGTCATTCCATCTACCCGTTTTCCATCGCTTCTGCAAACTCCAAGAGGCTCTAACACAGAAGGATTTTCAGCTAAAATCAGAGCTCTTTTGATAATGTCATTTATCTGACTGTGTCTAGAAGAACGCCCTGAGCTTTTTTTTCAGCTTAACCCATGTAGGCCATAAATATCAGCATTTTCGCCGCAAACGCAGGTGTGCTCTCCACACACAGGCAGAGCCTAAACTCTTAATATTTTACTAGGTGTGGAAAAAAATGAAATAAAATACAATAACTTTTTTAAAGATAATAGAGAATTACATAAAAACATTAATTAATCAAATGTTTAAACAATCCTCCATTAACGCTAAACAATATCCCAACCGATCATAAAATTCATTTCTAACGTTGCTAAGTTGATATTGCGAAATTTTATTACATTCTAACGAAATAGCGTTTTGTAGCTGATTTAGATTCTCCAATTTTACACTTTTATAAATGACACTTTTTAAGTGACCCCACAGAAAGAAGTCACTCGGTGAAAGATCAGGTGACCTGGCCAAAGTATCCGGTACCGTGGACCAATAATATTGCCGTTAAAAACATTTTCTAGGTACTCTCTAACCATACGGACATTATGGGCGGGGCAACCATCCATTTGGTACCAGATCGTTTGATTTTCCCGAACAACTTCTTTCAAGGCGGGTTCAATTTAAAATAAGTCCAAATAAGTTTCTGATGTCAGGTTATAGTACATAAAAAAGTGTCCAATGATATGGTGTCCGATAATTCCCAGGAATACATTTGTTTTTTTGGGATATTGTGTCCGAGTATGAACAAAGCGATGTTCATTTTCTTGGCTCCAATACCGGTAATTCTAAACATTTGCTTTATTGTTGAGGGTGAATGTACATTCATCGGTAAAACAAATATTTCTTAAAAAATTCCTATCCTTATTTGCTTTTTTCATCCTTTCAAAAAACTATGTCATTCTTCGCTCTTTATGTCGTTCCTGCAGCTCTTGATGTTTTTCGAATTTATACGAATAATATTTGTTTTTTTTCAACTTGCGCAATACCTTTTTATTTTTTTCCTCTTGCCCAAGAACCCTGTACCAACCATTTTGTTTTCCTCCACACTCAGTAGAATATTAAAAATTTTGTTCTCTTTCTTCGGCTCTATTTTCGATATCCTAGTTCAACATTTACAATTATTTATTACGGTACCTTTGGCTCAACTTACTACAATACGTTTAATAGTTAAAATGGACGGAATGGGTCTTGGTGGGAAATAAACTAAAACATTTAGAATCCCAAAACTGTTTTCCGCATAATGCCACTTAATTATGGATACTTTTTCGTCGATTAAATAATTTTTTTCAAATACCGACTTCACTGATTTATTGATACTTTTCCCCTGTCGGGACAATATTCATTTTACTGGTGTTGTTTGGTTTAACCTAAACCGAAAATTTGGAATTTTGAATTATATTTAATTGAATAATTCAAGTTTTGCTTATTAAAATTTTTGAAACTTGGCATGAGGGCTTGTAAATTTTGGGTTCTTAAAAGTTATTTTACATTTTTTCTGTAAAATGTATAGAGAACCCGATAATAGACCCCCTTAAAATTTACATGGAATTTCCTATGTTCCTCTCGGCGACGCACCACCCGGTATATTTGAAAAGAGGATTTTTTACGCTATCAACCTGGAACATAATATACAGGATGTTCCATTTAAAAAATTATAAGTTTGGTTCACCAGATGTTTGTGGTTCACCCTGTATATGCGTCAACTATTTTTCCTTATGGTTTAGAATAAACCCTACAAGTCTTGTAATAAAAGTTATTTCCATCTCTAATAAAGCCAGCAGAAGTTGTTTAATTATGAGGAAAGACCATGTACAATTGCGGCCATAAAATTTCGGGCAAAATTTGATAACCAAAATAAAATCTTTGGGATTTTTCGTAAACCGGGGGCTTTACCTGATAATTATATATTTGAAGTACACAGTCCGTTCACAGGCCCTTTTAATATCAATTTTTTAGCTGAAAAAAAAACAAAAAAGACTTAAGTAAAAAAAATTTCCCATTAATTTATACAGAAAACTAAAATCAAATTGAATATCAACTAAAAAAACCATAAAAAAAAAATCAGTATTTTATGAAAACCCCACTTTTTCGATCACCAAGGCTAATCTTTTAGGAATCGAAGTGAACAATGTTCGGGTTTAAAACCCCAGTAAAACCCATTCCCAGCCTTTTTGAATTTGGGCCCAAAACCCTTTTCTTCATTTGCGGGCTGAAAATGTTTTGACTGGTTTTTTTTTTAACTACGCCCCCATAAGGATTCTAACCTGGTTGTTTCTTGACCAGGGGGGACCCTTCGGGCTGAAAGGACCGGAATTGTCGGTTATGATAAAATCACCCCTTTTTAAAATTTTTATACCGCTGGCAGCATATATTTGGGGTTTTCTTTGAAAGAATTGGCGTTGCTCCTGATATAGGCAAACCACCATCCTGCCCCGATACACCCCCAAAACATTGCCCAAACCCCCTTTTACCACTTTGTTTTATCTTTTGGGTATGTTTTTCAAATCTTAAATTTGGGGTCTTATACTGAACTTCCATTAAAACTTTGACTTTAAAACCTTCAGAAATTTTTCCCGTGGGTATTAGGCAAAACCAAACCCTTTTTTTTTTTTTGTTAAGGTTTTGGGGCCCCCTTGACGGCATCGAAACCCGAAAATTGTTGATAGCGCCGTGCTGTTCTTCGGAAATAATTAAAAATTATGTGATTTTTATCGAGTACGATAAATCCTTCATACTCGTATATCTAATTAGAATCAACTGCTAAAATGGTAGCACGCACACATATGCAATTATTATCTGAGGTGTTAGTCGTCCTTACCTGAATAAATAATATAAAAACGGAATAATAACTGAAACACCGAACAAAATGAAAATTAATATTACGTGTGTTTCCACTACATGCATATAGTACCCCGTTTATTTGTCAAAGGAACTTTATTAACTTAACGTTATCTCTACAAGTACTCTCTGTGATAAAAGTAGAGTTTTTCCGAAGAATATCTCTGGAAGGGTTTTTTTATTTTTGGTAATCTATGTAGTTATTTTGTTATTTGTAAAGGTTTTTTCTTTTCCATAACCTTCTTCGAACTTTTTTTTTTTCAAAATATAATATTGACAAAATTTTTGAATAGTTTATTTATGTAAATTAAATACTTACCTATAACGAATTAAATTATGGTTTTTCCAATTAAAATGAAATCTTTTCTTCTAAAAATCATTGCAAATTAAAACATTATCTCAAGGGATAAATTATAAGGGTATTAATTCAAATATGGGGGTTATTAAGGTTTCACACTAAAAATATATCTCTTTTTTCGTGTTTGCAAAGTAATGGAAAAACTTATTAATTCCCAAATCTTAAAGTATCTGAAAAATAAGATCTTACATGATAGACAATATGGATTCCTTTCGTAGATCCACAGCTGATCTTCTTTCTTTTGTCTCACACAACTGGAACAAGTCCCTTGAGTTTCTTGGTGGATCCAAAAGCTTGATCAGTTGGTAAGTGATGGGGCTTCTTAACAAACTCCTTCTTAAGGTCTTCCCCCCCAAGCTTTGCTCTTGGCTTTCCATTTTCCCTTTTCTAATCGACGTATTCATTTGTAGATGGTCATTCTCCAGTTTCCCTTCCAATTAATGCTGGGTGCCAGGCTCGTGCTGGCACCCACGCTGTTTCTTCTACACATTAACACTTCTTCCACAATCAATCCCATTCATAGTTTTGTTGACGATAGTACCTCCACTCTAGTATTAAATTTTTTAAGCCCTGTAATCCTGATTTCGAAAACAAGCGCAGGTCAATGGATATCTTTTAAAAGACCCAAACACTTTGGGGGGGAAAATTTTTGTTCTTTAAGGGCTGAAATGCTTTTCCCCTAAAAAAATTAAAAAGCATTTTTTGATCCAAATTCAAAAAAGAGCGTTTTTTTTCTTATTTTTTAAAATCCAAACTCACAAACATTTTTTCCAACTTGGGAGTTTAAAAAAGTTTGGGTTTTTTCCCAAAGGTATTTCACTTTTTCCAATTTGTAACTCTTTTGAGTCCCAAACAACCTTTTAGAATTTTTTTATTTGGGGGAAATTTAAAATAAAATTCAACCCTTAAAAAAGACGTTGTCTTATTAATTAAAAACTCTAGAAAGGTTTCTTTTTCCCCCACGTCGCTTTGGGATCTTGTCTTTATAATTTTAACGGTTCTGCTAGAGGAATTGGCCGTATAATTCCTTCTGGCAGCCCCCAACAGAGCAAACAAGGAACTTAATGACCTTACAGTTCAGTTAGAAAGGCCCGAATTTCCGGCTTTCTTCGTTCCTTTATCCCTAGGAGTGTCAAGACTATGGAACTGCCGCCGCAGTAAGCTTTTCCTTCTCCTCCCACTCTCCAAAAATTAAAGTCCGTGTGAACAAACTCCTCTCACACACTTGAAGACACCCACGGTACTTTAAATATTTTAGGCATCAGCCTTCGTGGACTGTCCCAAGATAAAAATAACGTTGTATTTTTTTTTTTGACTTTTTAATAATAAAACGTTTATTAAAAAAATATTAAAAGTTCCACTGACAAGGCGCTCTGACAGGTTAACCAAGAAAAACATATTCCCACGCGCGTAGATTCCGGTTTTGGAGGTTTCCCGGATTTTGATTTTTAAAATAAGTGCCCGGGAGTACGGGATGTCCAGATTTAAGTGTGTCCGTTTTGTGTTTTCCTTATTTAAGATTTAAATAGGCAGATGTTTTAAAATTCTAAATCTCTTATTTCCAAAACTAAGGTGATGGTTAATTAAGACCTAGAAATTTGGAAATTTAAAATAGAATATTTAAAATAAACGTATTTTGGCATTTATAAACCTGGATTTATTAAAATTTAAGTATAAGGAATCAATTTCTTTTGAAATTTGACTGAAAACTATGATCACGGATCCTTTAAAAAAATTATTATTTAAAATTATATAACGTATTAGTGATGAGCGAGCCCCGGCCCCTGTTTTTTGGTCTTGGTTTTGGGCAGCAAGACCAAGACAAAAAGACCAAGACCGCCTCCCGTTAAGACCAAGACCAAGACCGGGGTATGCCAAGCCCCAAAGACCAAAACCCCCTGCAAGACTCTTGCACTTTGTCACTTTTTTTAAATTATAATTTTTTAATTTTTTTAAATTCAATATAGAGGTATTTATACAGACATGACAAAAATGTGTCGAGATCTGCCTAAAAAGGCGATTATTTTATGAGTAACAGTTTTTAATAAAATAATAATTAAATCGATCACTTAGTTTTTAATAAAATACCAGAAACGATAACTAGTAGATTCAGTAACATGTTTCAAAAATAATAAGATTGTGACGCAATGTCCGACAAAGCTCGATATCTCCAAAACCGTTTACGACAGGAAAAACTAAAGACAAAAGTTATAGAAGCTGAAAATTACTTACCTATTCCTAATGTTTTTTTTTTTAAATTAGGTATCTAGTGATGCCACTTACTGGATCAAAAATTTCTAAACTCCAGGAAAACATTATTTTTGTGTCACACTGTAAGAAGTGGCATCATTAGATTGCTCCTTTAAACTAAGATATAAATGTAAAAGTGATGGTTTAATAAAAAATATATTTGTCATTTTCTATAGGAATACTTTTTATATAAATGGATTTTAAATTTCACTTCCGGTCTAGACGGAAAAGTCAAAACAATACCAAAAGTATAATGATGACGTCATTTTTGTCAAAACCGAAAATGTATATAAAAAACCATCTACGTCGACATTGTACCTATATGACAGTTCAAGAATTTCCAGCATAATATACAGGGAAGCGATTTTTTTAAATGAATTTTTTGCTATAATTTTTCTATTTTAGGTTAAAAGCTAAAAATTAGGAAGTTTTCTTAAGTGGTGGTGGATTTTTTGGAAAATTCTGAAATAGAAAATAATTTTACGTTTTACGCCCTCTTTTCTATAATTTTTGTTTATTCAGTTTTTTACCATTATGAACGATTTCGGATATATCGATCTTTGTCGCACTATCGAGCCACCTTGTATATGCAGAATGTTTATAAAGTATTTGTACAAACTTTGTACGGCAAATGTTTGACTAATTTGAACATAGAAAGTTTATTTGAACTGAAAAGCTTTCTAAATACCTTTTTTTTTTAATTAGAAACCAATGTTTACATATCAGAATCATTTTCATTCAATTTTACATCTGGTTGAAATTAAAAGTTTTTTTTCTGCCCTAGAGTACTTAAGTATTGTAATTTTATATGCTTCTTCAAAGAAAATTTAAATATTTCCCATCACTAAAATGAAGCGCTATAAATAAATAAACCCCTACATTTAAAATATCCTTTTTTAAACAAATAATTTAAATGTACATTAAGGTTAAAATTGGTATATTTTAAAATTTTAAAGCAAAAAATATAGTCCCCATCTTTATTTATTTGAAAGTATTAAAATATATATATTTTATTAAAAATTGCTTAGTTTAAATTATTACTACCAAAAAAAACAAGAAGCAAGCTCTTGCAAGACAAGACCAAGACCGGGTGGTGCAAGACCAAGACCAAGACCAAGACCCTTTTTTGGGCTTGCAAGACCGAGACCAAGACCAGACTTGCAAGACCAAGACCAAGACCAAGACTAGCCGGTCTTGGTCTTGCTTTGCTCATCACTATAACGTATCGAGATCACGGATCTTTTTTTTTAAGTTATTTATTTCAGCTTTCGAATCCTTGAAAAGGAATCGATTCGTGGATTTGGTTTCAAAAGAATTCGATGTGCTTATCATCAGCTTTGATGATAAGCACATCGTCAATAGCTGTTTACGAACAACCATTTTTCTTACCTAAGTTAAAGTTAGTTTCTGACGAGAGCTAAGTTGTTTAATCGAACACGGAATTTCGGCTTGTCAAGTTACCTCAGACAGAAATCCGGGTACCTTAGCAGGGGCAAGGGGGAGGTCAGATTCTGACTTACCTGTGACAAATCGTACGGCTAACTAAGTTAGTTTCCCTCAACTTACGTCAGAATTTGTGCTGTTCGTAAGCAGCTAACATTTACTATTTAAAAGGCATACTGGGAAGGATTGGTTCCCTTTATCTTCGATGGGTTGACAATCTATCTTAGAATAAATCACTCTTTATTTCTCTCCAACTTTTTAGTATTCTTCAATGGACTGACGATCTATGCCTTAAGGATCAAACTTAGGAAGGTTTTTTCCAACTTTTTACTAAAATAGCGTATGGCATGCAACTCTCTCTAATTATAAACGTTATCTCTACATTTATCCACCTGCCTAGGTATGTGGCACCGTGGCAGTATGTTAAAATTTTGCAGTTGACGGTTTTCAAAATGTTTCATCGACGTCAAAGTGATTTTTCGAATCTGTCTCGGCGAGGTTAAGTTTTTGATAAATTTTAAGTGTAAATAGGTTAATAACT
>JAHBCN010011724.1:0-10000 GCA_019359885.1 Listronotus oregonensis
CGACCCCCAGAGTATCTAGCCTTACTGCGGTAATGCGGGGCTCTGCCGTGGTGGACTATTACTTCCTGGGTCCAAACATAGGAAAAAGTACAAGGTGCGCTGACCAAACGGATAAATCCGTTTCAGAGGTGCCACTCAAGGTCACAAGCAGACAAGGTGCGCCGACCGAAACGGGTGAATCCGTTTCGTAAGGTGCCCCGAAGCCCCGGGCGCCTGGTTACGGGGAAGGACTAATCCATCCCAACAAACAGGTGCTTAGGAAGGGTTCCCTGAATCCAAACAGAAGGCGGACAAACCGCCTTTATAGGAAAAAGGGTGCCCTGGCTTTAAACAGAAAACGGATAGGACCGCTTTCATAGGATAAGGCCGGAGATGCGGCCTCAGAAAGAACATCTGGTTCCTGTAACAAGGACCTGGTAGCTACCCACGTCACTAGACCGGGAGAGGAGGGCATGATGGATCTAATCGTCTGCTCGTCATACTCTCCAGGAGACAGGGACACCAGAACACATCAGAACACAGTGTGCTCGTGTCCGGTAGCGACACGAGTAAGAGGAGATGTAAAAACTCTCTCCCAATCTGGTATCGGATTCATTAAAGTCTGATCCTATTGGGAGAAATATAAAAAGGTGTGCGCCACAATAGACCGAGCGGTCGCAGTGGAGGGCGTAAAAAGTCCACTCACTTTAAACCTACCTACCTACCTAATACAAGTATTTGTTGGCGTCAAACACTAAAATTCGTCATTTCCTAAAATGACCAGTCAGTACATGTATTACCCGCAAACAGCATAACATCCTTATTATTGCAGTGTTTGACTAACTATTCGCTCATTTCCTGTAATCCTGAATCCGTTTTACAAAAATAGCGTAATAATTATTTTTTATTTATTGTCTGCCTAGGATTAACAGGTAATAACTAAAGGGTTCGTTTTTGTTAGTCAAATAAAGTTTTACTCTGTTTGCCGCAAATACATGTATTGATTAGTCATTTCAGGGAATGACAGATTTCAGTGTTTGACGCTAACATATACATGTAGTTTTGTTATCAGTTGGGTGCTAAATTTTGCGAATAGAAAAATGTACGTTGTACGAAAATTTACATAGGATTAATTCAAAAGATCTGATGTATCACATGTTAAACTGCTTAGATAAAGGACACTAGTTTTTCAACTAAAAGCATTACATATTCTTCAAAACATAACCATTTATCTTAAAGTATAAAATACCATTTTTTAATAAAAATGAACTTAAACAGTTTTCCCAAATTTAAATACTATTTTTTTACAAAATTTTTTTTTCTGAAATAAATAATTACACTTAACAACTTTAAAATCTATTCTACCCTTTTTGCTAAAATTTAATGTCTACATTTAAACCCGCGATAACAATTAAGAGTACACATATTTTTGTATTAGAACTTAAAACATAGGCTTTTTTATACCCAATGTAAAGTTAATTTTAAACAAAAAGTTATATAAATAAACTTATAGGTTTTTATTCTTAATACATTTTAACATTTCAATAACACGAAAATTTTGGACTTCCATTGTCTTTATTTAATAAATGATACACAACGTTTCGGTTAGTTGTGTATCTCCAACCGTTTTCATCTGATAACTGAGTTATCACTTGAAAACGGTTGTAGATACATCACTTACCGAAACGTTGTATATCAATTAACACATAAAGACAATAAAACTTCCAGATTTTCGTGTTATTGAAATGTTAAAATGTATTAAGAATAAAAACCTATAAGTTTATTTATATAACTTTTTGTTTAAAATTATACCATTTGTCTTTATTTAAAAACTCTTTATTTCAATTAAAAGTAAGATACTAATTATTTTTAAAATTAAAATATTTTCCTTATAAATAAAAATCTGTTTTCTCAAACATAAAAAAGCGCGAAAATTCTTTGAAAATCTGTACATTCTGGAAAATTCGGATTGCAATTCGGATGGATTCGGTGGGTTTGGCTTTCTAATAAATGTAGTATCGCTTTGATCTCGTGAATGCGTAATATGTTCTTTGATTACCTTTTTTAAGCCTTGTTTTTACGAAGTGGAGTAAAGATCTATTACAAAGCTGGAATCTGTCCATGACTGTATTAACAAATTTTGCTGGTAAGTTTTATAACAAATTTTAATTCCTATACTAATTAGAGAACACAGTCTTTTAGTGCAGCCATACAAAGTAATTACTTTGTATTTATACTGTCTTTGCGACAAATTATGAGGAAGTTGCACATTTTTTTTATTTTTTACTTATAAAGTATCTAAAACTATAAATTATCAATTGTCATATATTTTTCTAATTTTCAACTTACTGTTGTTCTATAATAAAATGTTGAAATTCAAAATAATTTTCTCCGCGCCAAAACCTAGCTCGCAAACAAGGATAGCTTGCTGTGACGTCACGATCCGGTGTCGGTCAAAACGACTTTCTGTCGCACTCTCTGTTTTGCTTGTCATTTAATCGGCATCAAGGTGATTTTGTTAGTTGGGCGTGTTTCTTGAGTGCCGTTTTTATTTGCTTTCGTTGTGCTAACAAAATATTGTTCTGTTATAATTGTTTTAAAAACTAGACTTCATTTATTATGACTTCTACTGAAGCTGGATTTGTCCAAGGGCAATCTAATAACTTGCCAAAAATTGATGCATTATCAATGTTTACATTTTTGGGAAATAACCCAAATTTCATGGGAGCTGAGTTAAAAGGAGTAAAAGCTACAAGGTATGTATTCAAAATTAAACATTATTTTAAAGTAATAATACTATACGTAGTGCAGTGCTGTTTTATAAAGTAAAAGTAAAAACTTTGCTTAAAAGATAACCTCAAAACCTAAATAATAGATTTTGTAAAATAATACCTTATCTGTCTTACCGAAGGGATCTTATTAAAATAGTTTTTTTCCACTTTGTATGTCTAATTATTAAATAAAAACCGAGAAAATGATATTTAATATTTGAGAAATGTTGTCTGTTTTTGAGGCAAGTTAAATATTAGGTACTTCGCAGATATGTAAAGTATTAGATTTTACACTAACTGGACTTTTCTTCAAATCCCTCTTCATCGCTATACACCATTTCTTTCGTATTTTTTCATCTTTTGGAACGTTAAAAAATAATTTGTTGGGGCCGGTTTTTGTTGTGGAACTACAGAATGGCACTACACAACATTTATAGTATTTATGTTCCGGGCCTCTTAAATCCTTTGTTACATCCATGTTCTCTCGTTTAAACTTTAAACCGGCTATCGTCACACACTAAATCAGGTTTAATATGAATATATAATTAAAAACTCGTCTTTAGGTACACTAAATTGGCCACAACCCGGTGAAAACACAAACTGAATAACCAATGATTAAATGGCAGCGCTTGGGCCAAGCGTGGGCCGACACTTTGTTTATCGGATCTTGACGTCACACGTGGCTTGACCAATCAGAGAGCGTTTTCGTTGACCTTGTAATATTTAAAATTTAAATAATTAATTATTTAATAATCGCTTAGTTTTAAAATATTTTACAAGCACATATCAACTTTTAAGGGCATTTACTGAATTTGAAATAGGTTTTCAATATAAAAAAAAATGTATGCAACTTCCTCATTGACGTTTGTGGGGAGAAAGGAGGATAAGTGAAAAAATGTGTTCATTAAACGATTAGTAATCGTTTAATTTACAATTACTTTAGTAATCGTCGATTACTAAAGTAATTTTAATTTTTCCTTTAAATGTTTTGGCAATTCTAGAAAAAATAACTAAACTGAAAAGCTGTTAAAATAGCCCAAATGTCTAAAGGGAAAATTTAAATTATTGTTTTATCTATTGTTTAATTTACAATAATTTCAGTTTCACGTTTTTGGCTTTCTCTATTTCCTTACAAATGCCAATTAAGACGAAAAAATTTAAATTTAATTTAGCTCCATAACAGCTAAATAAAAGAAAAAAGTTCTTTAAAGAAGGTAAAAATAAAATGTTTACGTTTAGGCATATTAGAATTTACCACCCGAGCAATAATTGTCAAATTACATGACTATGTCTTTAAATTAATATTTTATAACTACTTTTCTTTTGATTATTTGTAAGGAAACTTGTGAAAATTGAAAGCTACAAGAGAACCAATACGCATCTTATCTTAAAAAAATATTTAAATTATTGTAAAGTGGCGTAATTGCAATATTGTTGCATAAAAGGTAACCTAAAACAGACCTTCTAGCGCTGCATTACCAAGCATAATTTTATAATAAAAACGACCTTTGGAAGGTAGAAGCAACCACCAAGTAATATATTTTTATTTTTGTCACTCTAAAATAAATGCAATAAATGTATTATAGGGATCAAAAGGTACAAAAAATTTTTTAAATAAATATTTTTAAAGAAGACAAAACTATAAACAAAAAGATATAGTTGTGTATTTCTAAATATACTGACTGTTACCTGTTACCTTGTTTGATTATTGCAAAGCAACAATTTTTGGTCACCTTGAAGAGTAGCTAAATGCAAATTACTGCTTTAGACGGAATCAGTAGGCAAGGGCGTCGCCAATGGGGGCAGGGGGGCAGTTGCAGCAGGGCAGCTTAACAAGCGAATTGGAAAGCGATTATAAGACTACCGGCTTGCCTGTGTTAGTCAATATTGATTTATATTTATTAAATAATAAGATCCCATCATCTCAGTGTTGAGTTGTGAAGTTTCTGAGTGTGTCTCCATTCATCATCTTATCAAAATGGACATCAGAAAGTTTTTTGGTAAGTTATGTACTGCTTTAATCTTGGACTTAGAGCTAGTATTTTTATTTTATTTCTCTTAGCTAATAGCTTTGGTAATGGATATACTAGCTAGAGACGTATAATAATCGTTAAAAATATCATTTTTAACTTTATCTGGCATATTTTTGATGTGGAAAGAAAGGATCGATTATGTGAAAGGGAAATGTTAAGAAAAACTATTATTTTATTAAAAACGAGTTTATTGATTCAATCTCTATGAATTTAACGTTAACTAAACAGTGGTTTCATTTTCAGTAATTAATTATGAAAACAAAACATAAATTATATTTGTTGTTTAATTAAATACAAATTAAAACAGATCCTTGATATAAATAAGGCAAAAAAAGCTTCCTGAGATAATGTTTATAAGTAATTGACCAAAATTGCTCTCCCGTAAAAATTTAATTAATTACAGAAAGTTTTATCACAGCGTTTTGTTTTGTAGGAAGTTTGAAACGAAAAAAACTGATGGATCAAGTAGTGACAGCGATGAACAGGACAAAGTAACGACAATATCGCATGTGTCTTCATCGGTCACCACAACCACAACAGGTTATATTCAGCCGCAATTTTAAACAACAAAAATGTATTTAGCAAGCCTAGCATCGATATTTCAAATATCTGGCAGCCGTTGCTGAACCGTGAAAAGTCGGTCAAGCTTTGGTGAACAAGGGATAGTATATAAGTGGTAGCTTTTAGGAATAGTTTTTAGTTATCACTTGAAAACGGTTGGAGATACATCACTAACCGAAACGTTGTGTAACAATTAACAAATAAAGACAATGGAAGTCCAAGATTCTAGTGTTATTCAAACAAGTCTTGTTTACAATAATTATAATACAAATACAGGGTGTTTCCTAACTACGGTACGAAACTTCAGAGAGTGATTGGCTAGGTCGTTTTAAAAAAAAGTTCTTATGAACATAATTATGTCCGGAGTTGCTTCGTTTCTAAGATACAGGGCGTTGAAGTTTAAAAAAACTGTATTTATAAAATATCATAAATATCCTAAAACCGACTTGGTCGAAATTTGGTGCAGTTATTTGAAGTAATAAGGTGCTTATTAAGCTCTAACTAGATTGAAATTATTAGCTCCAGTGGCGTCTCAGTGGGCACCACAGCCATATTATTGACGAAAAAAAGTACACCAATGACTTTTTCTTATAGTTTTTATATTTTTTAAGATTAAGCAACTAAAAATACAACTTTTTACTTTCCTGTGTTTTCTTCATATCTAGCTTCGTTTTCGAGAAAAAAAATAAAACCACATTAACTCATTCTAAAAGCTATCCATGGACAACATAAAATAAAAACCAAAAATAAAAATAAACACTTTCGACCTTAAAGTAAATGAGCAAAATGTCCACCTTCTGATAAAATACAGGACTGCAACCGATTTGTCATTGAGTGTCTGACACGTGCAAAAATTCCTGGAGTATTCCTTATGACATTGCAATTGTCAATTATCCGATTCCTCAAGTCATTCACATCTAGTACAGGAGTTTTATAAACAAGAGCTTTCAAATGGCCCCATAAATAGAAATCTAGAGGATTCATATCAGGACTGCGAGGTGGCCAATTTTGAGGTCCTGCACGTCCAATCCAGCGATTAGGGTAGGTGATGTCGAGATGCTGACGAGCAAGAGCACTAAAATGAGCTGGAGCCCCGTCGTGCATAAACCACATGTTGACTCTTACTTGTACGGGTACTTCTTCTAACAAAATGGGTAAATGATCTTGCAAAAAGTCCGTGTAGGATTCACCTGTTAATCTTGCTGGTAAAAAAATGGGCCAATTAGGTAGTCACCAATAATTCCTACCCAAACGTTCAGCGAAAATTGTTGCTGAAAATGACTTTCTCTAATAACGTGGGGATTTTCGTCGGCCCAAAAATGGTCATTGTGAAAGTTCATAATAGCATCTCGTGAAAAATTTGCCTCGTCCGTAAATAAAACATTTGGTAAAAAATTATTATTGTATGCCATGGTATGAATCAACCACCTGCAAAACATTAATCTTGTTTGAAAATCCCGAGGTAGCAGAGCTTGGACCCGCTGTATGTGATATGGGTACAGGAGGTTTCTTTTTAGAACTTTCCAAACGGTTTTTGGGCTGACTTCAAGCTGCTGTGCAATCTTCCTGGTACTATTTGAAGGATCTTCTTCTATCGCATTAAGTATAGCTTCTTCTAATTCAGGCGTTGTTACAGTTTCTGGTCTTCCACCACCTGTATTTTTATTAAAACTCCCAGTTTCACATAACCTTGCGTGTAGCGTTCTAAATGTTTTGGCACATGGAATTACTCTGTTAGGATATCTGTCCTGGTAAATTCTTCGTGCTTCTTCCGCATTTCCATTTGCTAATCCATAAATAAAGTGCATGTCAGCCATTTCAGCGTTAGTAAAATTATTCATGATGGATCACTGCTAATTGACAACTCTGAATTTTACTGATATGACAATACTATCACTGTGAGCTGGTCTCCAAAGCGGGTAAGTAGGTACTAGATTGGACTTCGCAATAATTTGTTATAAAAAGCAGATGTGGTATGCCAAAAATGTGATAATAAAAGTCGTACAAGTAAAATGTTTATTTTCATAGTAAACAAGATATGAGGTTGCTTCATCTAAAAAAAACTACAAAAAAAGTCATTGGTTCACCAAATCGTTTAAGGATATTTATGATATTTAAATATCGTTTTTTTAAGTGTCAGACACTCAATGACAAATCGATTGCAGTCCCGTATTTTATGAGAAGGTGGACATTTTGCTCATTTACTTTAAGGTCGAAATTGTTTATTTTTTATTTTTGGTTTTTATTTTATGTTGTCCATGGATAGCTTTTAGAATGAGTTAATGTGGTTTTTATTTTTTTCTCGAAAACGAAGCTAGATATGAAGAAAACACAGGAAAGTAAAAAGTTGTATTTTTAGTTGCTTAATCTTAAAAAATATAAAAACTATAAGAAAAAGTCATTGGTGTACTTTTTTTCGTCAATAATATGGCTGTGGTGCCCACTGAGACGCCACTGGAGCTAATAATTTCAATCTAGTTAGAGCTAAATAAGCACCTTATTACTTCAAATAACTGCACCAAATTTCGACCAAATCGGTTTTAGGATATTTATGATATTTTATAAATACCGTTTTTTCTTTAAACTTCAACGCCCTGTATCTCAGAAACGAAGCAACTCCGGACATATGTTCATAGGAACTTTTTTTCTTAAAACGACCTAGCCAATCACCCTCTGAAGTTTCGTACCGTACTTAGGAAACACCCTGTATGTATATTAGGACAGAGAACACTAGATTTAAAAACTAAAACAGTTTAAGATTTTTTTTACGTTTTAGATATTAAAAGTCCGGAAAATGCACTTTTACAGAGTGAGATGTTTACGGACAAAGCGACGACGGAGCCGAGTCTGGAATTACGAAGCGAATACTGAAAAGGTTTTTTGGACGAATAATACACAATATTTTATTTTATACTGTATTGTACGTTTCACAATAATTCGTTGATTTCTCGTTTTACCTGCTACTGTTAGTCGTAAAACTTAATATACTTTGGGTACCCGCATGTAGGTCCGGACTTAAAATTTTCTTTATTTATTATTGTACCTACTTTTTGGTATATTATGTAGATTAGAGGCAAATTGCAGGTGTTGAATATAAAGCAGAGTCTTTTCGTCTTAGTTCATCAGTCGTTTGGAGTATGTCAAGGTATTTTCGTGTGTGTTATTGATATTGAGCATCCAAAATAGCTAACCTAAACTATCAATATTAGTAGGTAATCAGGATCTGCACCCTTTCAAAAGGTGCGCTGCCTACACAATAGATATTTGTCAGGCAACCTATTTATGGTTGGGTTTTCCACTACGGGTTGTAAGTTAAATTTTATTGCGGTTAAGAAATCAACGAATTATTGTGAAACGTACCATACTGTCAAAGTTTCTGTTTTGAAATATTAACGTGTTTTAAACTTGCTTCGTATATCTAAAACTTAATTAATTGTCTGCTTTAAAAACGGATTTTAAGATTTTCGTTTACTGGTGGAAACATTGGTAAAATTTAAATTTGACGAAAATATTGCGTTGATATATCCAGGAAACGCAAGTGTCCTGTTTTTTATTTATCTTAAGGTGAAAAGTAAAGTCAGCTGAAAATAAGTGTTATTTTAAAATCATTTTTGGTAATATTGACGAAATGGAGAAAGATGGTGGAAATCTGATTCCTAATAAAATTTTGCAAAAATCTAATGAGACTTTAGGGCAGCTAGTACCAAAAAATCGACAGAACGGTATGAGAAAGAATTTTTGTCTTTTCTTTCAATGGAAAAGTGAAAATAAGGTAAATTTTCTAAAAGAAGACGTAATTATGATTTATCTTTATGACCTTGTAAATAAATAAGCACGAATTTAAATAAAAATTTAGTAGTTATCAGCATTTATTAACTTTTGGAGTATTGAGTCTGGTAGTTTTACCAGACAAGGCCAGTATTTTTTTACCGGACTCAATACTGTAAAAGTTTATTTTCCAGACTAAAACCAAGTATTTAGAAGGGATTTTACAGTGTGGTATAAAATAAAAAAAAATAAAGTTTGGGATTTAGAAAATATCGTTTAAAGTTGCAAAGCTTGTAAAATATTTCGAACTACCTATTTTCCTACCTGTTTTCCGTCTTAGGATAATGAACGATTTATTATATTAAGGCCGATTTTCTTATTAGCTTTAGCTTACATCAACATTATAAATTTACCATAATTAATAAATATAAGGAAAACCTGCTTTTGTAAGTTTCATGATTCTAAAGAAGAAAAGGAAGAAAACCGGTAGAAATATAAAACCGTCTAAATAATTTCAGTAAACACAATGGTTTCTGGTTAAAGGCACATTATTTTTCTATTCCGTGGAGAAAAGGATTTTAAAAATGTTTTGGTGCAATCAAGGCAAAACTTTAAAGAATAATCTCCTTTAAACGCGAACTTACTATTTAAATATACAATAAATATTTTTTTAAATTTATACATTGTATTCCTTTAGCCTATGGAAATAAAGATATAATTTCAATTCTATATTTTAAAAAATTATAGGCAGGTCAAATCCGGAATTTTATTTTTAATTAAAAATTCTTGCAAGGTATTTCAGTTATTAATAGAAATAGAGACTTGCGGTTTTCGCAAAGTGTAACCACTTTTTAATGAAACGAAAGATGGTATTAAAAAAAATTGTGG
>JAHBCN010011724.1:12500-28221 GCA_019359885.1 Listronotus oregonensis
TATATATATATATATAATATAATATATATATATATATATATATATATATATATATATATATATATATATATAAAAAAGATCCTTATTATTTGTTTTTATAAATTTAAAAAAGCATTCATAATTACTGACTCGTGGAAAAAATTAGCTGATTATTATCTACCGGCTTTGGTTAATTTATTTTTTAATGCTAGAATAGGTTGCACATTTTCCCGTTTCTCCTAAACGGGTTGTCAAACGTCAAAAAAATTTTTTTTTAAAATGCTGTCCTGCGTAATCCCTTATGGCATATTGTCTCGCCACAATTGAGGCATTTGAAAAATTTTCACAATAAACGGCGGTATCGTATGCCTCGGTGGTGGAATAAGAAAATTTAAAAAATTTAAAAACGATTAACAACACTACTACTAATAAAAATAACGTAAACTGTGATAAACAAAAACTAAATTTAAAATTATTAGGTTTGACAAACAACGCACGTGTCATTTTTGACATCCCTGTTTCTGTAATTTTTGACCCCGGCACTCTCGATAAAAACCCGCATTGTTTATCTCACAGCCCTTTAAATGGGAAGGGATACAAGTAATGCAGTTTCTCGGCAACAACTCGAATTTAATTAGGATATCAATGCGGTTCTTACCAGTTTCTTTACTTTTTTAAGCTCTTTTATATGGGTTTATTATAATTATACCATTGCATTTAAAATTTTCGGAAAAAAAATCAAAATATTTAACTTTCCAAAAAAACAGTCCCCGGGGATAAAACAAAAAAAAAAATTTAGTATACCAATATTTAATTTTAAGCCCTAATAAACGCTCTTTTAAACGAAACCTAGTTTATAGAAAACTATCAATGACACAAGTTATATTATATATATATATATATATATATATATATATATATATATATATATATATATATATATATATATATATATATATATATATATAATATATATATATATATATATATATATATATATATATACATATATATATATATATATATATATATATATATATATATATATATATATATATATATATATATATATATATATCGGGTTTGTTAGAAGAAAGTTGCCTTGTTAAGGAGTCCCAAAAAGGGACTGTCAAAACTCGAAAATTTGGCTCAGTTACGGAAATATTCAAAAAAATCTAAATGTACATTCTGATTGGAAGTTTTTACGGTTCATCTATTGGCGAAGTCAAAAATTTCTTACGACGTTTCGTTTTTGGTAAACCATCATCAACTTACTTTTTTTTAATACGGCCCTGGATTTTTTATTTAATTTTTTTGAACCCCTTATTATTCCAATAACAAAAATGTATAACACTTAATATTAATTTAACAAATATAGAATGTCCCTTTAAGAAATCATATGCGTTCCTTGTCTAACTTATTGTCTCTTATGCTTAAAAAAATGCAATATACAATCATAAGACGTATTTAAAAAAAAAGTTCATGATTGTTTAGCGTAAACGAAACGTCGTAAGAATAGATAGAGCACTAAAAGTTCCAATGAGAATGTATTTTTAGATTTTTTCAAAATTTAAAATAAACGTTAAAAAAACAAAATCGGAAGATTTCGAATTTTTTCTAATATTTCCGGGACTAAGCCGAATTTTTAAGGTTTGTCAGTACCATATTATTGACTGCCAAACTAGACAACTTTCTTCTAATTTAACCAATCCCGTATCTTTTCGGTTTCCGATATCCCCATGCTGTCATTCTTATCTTGGACACTCTGTTTATAAATATATACAGTAAAGCGCACCGTACTGCGAACATAGGAGGCTCCTGGATGTTTTTGGAAGTACCCAATTCTAAAATAAAAATAATAATTTTGTGGCTTGCATTTCAATTTCTGTCTCGTTTCCTCACGTGGCTCATTTTTGGTTGGGACGGTTGGGAGTACGGTGATAAATTCGGAAGAGTTATCAACCCAGTTTAGTTGTGTACTACTTTTTTGTTTTCAGTAAGAATATGCAGTGTTTATAGGAAAAGTAGCAGGGCTAGCTAGCATCAACCGTCTTCGATCGGATGTCTTATCAGCCATTGTACAATTTTTCGATATGGATTAACAAGTGGACTGTATAATAATTTAAACTACTTTTCGTTTTGTTTACTTATGTATTTCCGGTAAAAAATATATTTTTACAGAGACGAACATGGATCGTGCACGGCACGTATTTTGTCCGCGTTAGAGAGCGTCTCTTTGTCTTTTTCCACACTATGTCCTTCTTCGTTATTACTTAACTTAAAGATGTACAGATGGCCGTGGGTTGAGACATTTTAATACAAAAAAAAAAAAAGAAACACTGTTGACAAATTGTACATACCGCCGGCTTTGAAATATTACAATATTTCTAAATAACTAAAACTATTTACAATAAAAGAAAATCAAAATAAAATCCACAAGTTTGGATTCACTCTTTTATTTTTTCACAAGGTAACGGGCAAATTTTATTTATTGCTCGCTGAACAACACCATTTTAGTACGCAGGGAAAACCCCACTAAATTGTCTTTACCAGGATGCACAGACACTATTCGTCCTAATGGCCAATGCATAGGAGGTTCGTTGTCCTCACGTAACAACACTAAACTGTCAATTTGGATATTTTCCTTGGGAGTTTTCCATTTCTGACGTTGCTGTAAGGTATTTAGGTAGTCTTTACTCCAAACAGACCAGAATCTTTGCACCATCTGCTGTAGCAATTGGTAATGTCGAAGTCGGTTGGCAGGAATTTGTAATTCATCAGATTGAGGAACGGCAACAAGACTTTCTCCAATCAAGAAATGACCAGGTGTCAGGGCTTCCCGGTCGGTGGGGTCGTTAGTTAAGGGTAGGATGGGCAGAGAATTTAGGATTGACTCTATTTGAGTAAGTAAAGTATAAAAACCTTCAAAATTTAAATGTACGTCGCCAAGAACTCGTTTTAAATGATACTTAAAAGAACGCACGGCCCGAACCTCCTCCATGATGAGGGCTTTGGGGGGTATAAAATGCCATTTAATTTTATGTTCTGCAAAATATTTTGAAATTTTACGTTAACAGATTCTCGAACAATGTGACACAGTTTAACCAGTTCATGATTAGAGCCAACAAAATTAATTTGGGGTTATCACTAAATATGTGACTGCATAAAACCCCGACGAGAAACAAAGCGTTTGAAGCGTTCAAGAACCCCTCTGAACTTAGATCCGTTACAAGTTCTGCATGAACAGCACGTGTACTTAAGCAAATAAAAATGCAAATATACGCTTTAATAATTATCCGATTACGAGTTTTACCATCCTTAAGGGAGTAAGGACCGGCATAATCAACACTGCAGTATAAAGGACGAGCAGGTACGACTCTGGGGGCCGGCAGTGAACCCATCAAATTTTACTAATGCTAGATGGTTTTACGCGAAACAAGTGATACAAGTTCTCAGTACCTTTTTTACTTCATTTCGACCGTTAATTATCCAAAATTTTCGCGAATCTGCGTTAAAATAAACTGTGGTCCTACGTAGTATTTGTAATGATAGTAAGTTATCAGTAATTTGACGAATTTATGTTTGGAAGGCAATATAATTGGATGTTTACGAGTGAATTCCCGGTTAGAATTGCCAATCGACCACCTACACGTAACAAAACCCGTTTGGTCTATAAAAGGATTTAAATTTAAAATTTTGCTGTCGTTGTTTAAATTTTTATCCGATTTTTAAAAATTTGAATTTCCGGCATGAAACACTCTTTTTGAACAATTTTACAGAGTTTTAAAATAACATCTTTATTTCATCCTCGTTAAAGGACCATTAATTTTATTATTTTTGGAGCCTTTTTTATGACAAAAACTATAAATATAGCATAAAACACGAACTAACTTAATAAATGACGAATATCGGTCAAATATTTCGTTTTTTATAATTTTCCCTTTTCTTGACGGCTGCAAATGAAATATTTAAGTTTTCCTTTTGCGCTTCATGAACGATGATTTTTTGACATATTTAGTATCTTTCTACATAAAGATTTTCTCGTAAAAATTGAGGTCCATGCCACCAAAATTGGTTATCCTTTAAAGTTATGGGATCGGCGCCCCTAGAAACCAAATCTGCCGGGTTAGATTCGGTGTCAACGTGATACCAAGTCATGTTTATTTGTGAGACGTTGAATTTCCGCAATTTTCGGTTTCTATAAAAATTTTCCTTTTTGCTAGGTTCGGAATTTAACCAATCTAGCACGATAGTAGAGTCGGTAAATAAATTAATTTATTTATCTGAATATCTAAAAAATTAAGAACTCGTTCAATTAATTGTGCTAGTAGTAAAGCGCCGCATAGTTCAAGCGTGGTAAACTCATTATGTTTAACGGTGCTTTACGCGATTTGGAACAAATAAGATGAGAATGAATGGTTTCTTTATCATTTTGAGAAATTAAGTTTTGAAAATGCGCCATAAGCTAATTGGGATGCATCGCAGAAACCGCATAATTTAATTTGTTTATGGTTAGAAATCAAAACACATCTCGGGATTTGAAACCCGTTTAAATATTTAAGTGTTTCGACAAACGCTAACCATTCGTTCACGATATCTTTCTTTAAATAGTGTCCCAGTCAAGCTCCAACTTCCAGATTATCTGTAATATTAATTTTGCTTTAACTATAACGGGGTTTTTATTAATCCTAAAATATCAAAAAAGTTGACCAAGCCAAAATCGTTCTTTTAGTTATAATAAATGTATTTATATTTAATTCAAATTTATAACCAGTGAATCCAAATTAGGTTTCCCAAACTGTACCTAATGTTTTTGTTTCGATTTCCCCTGTAAGTCAAATTGTTTATTTTGTACAGTTACATCGTCGTCTTCGTTAGAACTATTTATTGCACGTAAATCGTTGGACACCATTTTCTGAGTGTTAAACCGTGATTTGATAACATTTCAATAATTTGATTTTTAAGCTCAATAGCTTGGTCAATATTTTCATGACCGAAAATTAGGTCGTCCATATAAAAATTATCGCATATAATTTTGCTAGCCTCTGAATATTTACTTTTATATTTTTGTCCTATCTCGTGTAATACGCGAGTCGCAAGAAAAGGAAGCGCTTGCTGTACCGTAGGTTATTGTATTTAGTCGATAATGATATACTTCGTTTGTAGTATCGTTTCTCCAGAGAATCCTTTGTAAATCACGTTGGTCTTCATTAATTAAAATCATACGATACATCTTTTCGATATCTGCAATTATTAAAATAGGATAGGTTCGCATTAATAAAATAATATCAAAAACATCTTTTGAATTTTTGGACCTGTCTTTAGAACATCATTAAGGCTAAGACCGGAGCTAGTTTTCAAACTTGCGTTAAAAACCACTCGTACTTTTGTTGTACTGCTTATTTTCTTTTAATACCGCGTGGTTACTAAGATAAACGCAAGGCACTGTAGAATTTTTAACTGTAGGATTAACTCGCGTCATATGTCCTAAATCTTCATATTCTTTAAGAAAATCTACGTATTGTTTACGCAATTCAGGCTGTCTTTCTATTTTTTTTTTCTAATTTATATAAAAGTTTTAAGGCAATCGAATATGATTCACCGAGATCACCAATATTATCTTTTACCGGAAGTTTTACGATAAATCTACCGCTAGGATCCTTTTTTACATTTTTTCTAAAGTCTAATTCGCATTCCAATTCCTCATTAGTCATTTTATTTTGTTTGCTGTCAATAAAGTTTTCGATTTGCCAAAACTGTTGTACCGTACTTTGTAATACTTTGTCTTTGGCATGGTTTACGGTCAAAAAACATTTCGTGTTGTTTTGAGAAACTTTATTTAAATATAACGGGCCTGCTAAAATCCAACCAAATTTCGTATTTTGTAAAATAGGCTTTTGCGGACCTAATTCTAATCTTTCGCTATTTAAACAACGGAAAAATAATTCGGTGCCTATTAAAATGTCAATTTTTTCCGAGTAATTAAAGTCAGGATCGGCTAACTCTACATTTTGTGGTATATTTAACATACATGAATCAAAAGAAACCTGTGGAATATCGGTGGTTATTTCATCAATGACCAAGAATTCAAGGTTTGACTCAAAAGAACCGTTTGCAGATTTTATCTTTGTCTTAACTTTTGAATGAATGTTTATTTTTGCGTTACTTATCCCTATAATTGGCATATTTATTTGATTACAGGGTAATTCTAATTTTTCATATAATTTTTTGGTACAGAAATTTGACTGACTTGCCGAATCAAGCAAAGCTCTGCATTTTATGGGTTTATTATTTTTACCTAAAACATAAACAACAGCAGTTGCAAGTAAAATTTGCGGTACGTCTGGATTGATGTAACTCTGTAGTACTTAAGCTTAAGCTGCCAGCTGAAGATACCGTGGAAAGCGTAACAGGCGACGTTGAGATGGGATCTCTCGCGTCAGTCGCTGCGACTTCGACGCGCTGGGCATGGTTGCCAGTTTGAGCAATCGGACTTTCGGTTTGTGAGCTATTGGGTACAACCGATAGATTACATGTATTATTTGGATTGTTTACCCTTGATTCATTAGTAAACGTATAACGATTGTTAAAGTTAAAATCTGCAGTATGGAGTTATGTTTCTATTGCAAAACCTACAGCTTTACCACTGCAGCTTTCGGAAGTATGACCGCGTTTTAAACAATTGTTACAGATATTTAATCGCTTTAATTCAAAATATCTATCTTTACATAAAGGTTTAGTAATTTTTCGCATTTATACGTAAAATGATTATTTTGTCCGCAAAAGGAGCACATAAAGTTGTTACTTTTCCCATCTGATTTTGCGTTGGTGGAAATTTTTGGGGTGAATTTTGTGGTGCTTTAAGAAACTCGGTTCCCGTATGTAAAGTTACACGTTGGTTTTGTGACGGATTATAAGGCTTTCTTTCATTATGCTGTTCATAGTGTTTACTATTAATCGTTTCGAGGACTATACATTTTTGTTTTAAAAAGTTTAAAAATTCATCAAGTGTTGGAGAAACCTCTTTATTAAATAACTCCCATTCCTTTTTGGATTGAGAATCTAATTTTTGCGAAATTAAAAATATTATTAGGGTATCCCAATGAGCCACGGGCTGATTGAGACTTTTTAATGCTCGAAGATGTTTAACAACGTTATCTATAAGTTTCCGTAAATTTTGATGAGATTCTTTTGGTACACTTTGAAGCTCAAATAAGCTTTTCACATGATTATGTATTAAAACCCGTTTATTTTCGTATCTTTCTTTTAAAAGGTTTACAGCCGTTTCATAATTCGCTTCGCAAATTTCAAGGGATTTTAGTATTTCTGCTGCCTCTCCGCGAAGGCACGATTGAAGGTAATAAAACTTTTGAATTTTCGTTAAATCGGAATTTTTGTCAACTAACGCTTGAAAAATTTCGTAGAATTGTAAGCCACCCTTCGTAGGTGCCGCTAAATTGGGGTAATGAGATTGATTGTAATTTCACTGAATTGTTAAACGGTACCGGAGGTAACGGTGAAACACGTTGCACGTTTATATTTGCATTTGTATTTTGATTAATGTGATGTTCATGCTCTTCTATTAGATTAACGGCTCGGGCCGCGATGCCAAAGTACTCATCTTCGAATGGTACTCTTTCGCCTTCGAACTTATAAGAATCAAATTCCTCAAGTTTTGACTGAACTGACTGAAACTCTGCCCACGTAGTTTCGAGTTTGCTTAGTCTTAATTTTACTTCGGTAATTTTAGGATTAGAGTCAAGATAATTTCTTAAACGTGTCAACGTTGCTTTGCACTGACCTCTGCGGAAAATTAGTTTTTTAATTTCCTCGGCTTGCGCCCTTTCAAACTCCTCATTATTAGACATTTTGTCGTTAAGAGTAAAGAAACTTTAATTTAAATTTTTTAGGTTATTGCTACTTCGTTTTTTAAATTATTAAATTATTTAAGCTTTACTAACTCAAATTTAGGCATGCAAAGAAGGTATTTTTGTTTGTTAGTAGGATAACTAAGCGTTTTTTTTGGTTAACTAAGCGGAAAATATGGAATGATCTTACAGGTTATTCTTGTAGTAGATGCTTGGCAACACCGTAACTTCTTGTTGCAGGGTGGAGAACTTTCCAGATGGCTTCCAACAAGGATGATTAACAATGAATCACAATTTTTTAATTATACGGCTCGACGGACCAAATTTTATGTACGAATTCTTCGATATGGATTAACAAGTGGACTGTATAATAATTTAAACTACTTTTCGTTTTGTTTACTTATGTATTTCCGGTAAAAAATATATTTTTACAGAGACGAACATGGATCGTGCACGGCACGTATTTTGTCAGCGTTAGAGAGCGTCTCTTTTGTCTTTCTCACACACTATGTCCTTCTTCGTTATTACTTAACTTAAAGATGTACAGATGGCCGTAGGTGAGACATTTTAATACAAAAAATAAAAGAAACACTGTTGACAAATTGTACAGTTCGTTGTTTTCTTCTGGTGCACTATCATGTTTATTCTTAAGTTAAAAACCAAATGTAAAAAAGTTTTTAATTCGATAAATAGTAAAAATCGTAGGGTAAGCCTGGTTGGAAATAAATTAATAAATAATTCCCTAATTCCCCTATCAGGATTTCCCGGTGATACCATTTAATGATTTTTTTTTTTCTTTCGTTCGTGAACATCCATTATTAATAATTATTATTTTATTTAAAAAAAATTTTTGGTAAATAATCGACACCGTACAACTATAGATGTAGAGCGTTCGATAGAAAAGAATTATTTCGGAATAAACGTATTAAATTGATCCTTGGCCGGCCGACGCGCGTCTTATAAATTATTGTTTGCCGAAAATTATTGATCGATGAGCAATGCGTGCGGCTTTTTTAGGTACATCAAAATCGTCCAGCATCGTCCTATGTTCCAGTGCTCTCCCTTTACTGTATATATATATATATATATATATATATATATATATATATATATATATATATATATATATATATATATATATATATATATATATATATATATATATATATATATATATATATATATATATATATATATATATATATATATATATATATATATATATATATATATATATATATATATATATATATATATATATATATATATATATATATATATAATATCAACTAAAACTAATATGTTTCGTGTACAGAGAACAAAAGGTATACATCTATTTTTTTTTTTTTTATTGCCTTAATTTGTTTAAAATTTTTTTTCTTGAAATATTACATTTTGTTTATATTTTTTTATTATGTATATATGTTGAAGTAGCGCTCATGCACATTTTGATTAAAGCAGCAAAGTAATACTCGATTCCAAATTATAACTAATTTTAAACATAATGTATGAAGCAGAAAAAAATATTGCTTATTTGGTACCGAGTTTAAGGTTTTCTTTACAGCTGATCAATGTAATTTCTGCTTATTACTAAATAACCGACAAGAAATGTTCATTAACTGGTTAAGAATGCGAAGGTCGATGCAAACCCGAGTCTGTTTATTTGAAAGTGCAACTGAATCAACTTTGCAGAATCCTATTAAATCATAACTAGTCATCAGATGTAGAATATTAGTTAAATAAACGAAACTTTATTGTCATTTACTTCATATTAAATGTGTATAAATAAATTAAATTATTGTATATCTATATGTACCCGCACGTTTAGCAAGATGAAATTTTTTGATATGTTTGACACCATTTACTTAGGCATTTTCTTATTTTAATACATTATTAACCTGGGTCTCATTTATAAGGTCGTACTATACAGGGTGATTCATGAGGAAATGTCAATACTTCAGGTACGTATTCGGGGTCCAAAAATAAACATAAAAGTCTATATAAAAATGGGTCCGCAAGGCCTTCGTTTCCGAAATACAGGGTGTTAAAGTTTTTATTTAATTTTTCTATTTTTTTAATAAAATCTACGATAATGTAAATATTGAAGTAGTATCCGGGGGTTTTTTGGTATGACGGATTCGAACCTAATCTTAGTACGGCTCTTACTTGTAGGCAGCGCCACCTACACTTCTTTTTACTATTTTAAACAATCACAACTTTTTGGTACGGACCTGTATTACATTTTTAAGTATATTAAATAAATGTTTTGTCATTTTTACTTCAAAATGGTATACTTGTAAAAAGTTGATATAAGCAACCGTTTTCGAGATATTTGAATTTAAAAAAATTACGACGCATCTGATTCTAATATTAAATTTTAATGTAATTTATAGTTGAAAAAAAAATAAAACAAAATGTATAATTAAACAATATGTATTTTAATTTTTTATAAATTTATTGTTCTCAAATTATGTTCAGCAAAACATAAAAAAAGTAATAAAAAAATATAAAAAAATATAAACAAAAACTTTAACACCCTGTATTTCGAAAACGGAGGCCTTGCGGAGCCATATTTGTATGGACTTTTAGGTTTATTTTTAGACCCTGACTACGTACCTGAAGTATTGACATTTCCTCATGAACACCCTGTATAAACTAAATATTAATTAAACACATGTAGGATCATTTATGTTTTTGCTGGATTCCTGCCACAAACTCGTATGACACTTAAAATACTATTGGCTCTAAGTTCTGGATTGTTAGATATTTAACCTATTTTTTTGTTGCGTCAAAATGTTTAATTCCCCCGATCTCAATTATTACATTTTAAAGCAACTTTTTAGACAACGAATAGAATAACACAACATAATGTAACTAATTTATATTTCTCAACATCCCCCTTTAACATCTGGCAAGATCATTTAAAGAAAAATCAGTTTTATGTGGGGGGTTTAGGCCACTTACATAAGCACGCCTTATTATACCACATAGCATTGTATAAAACTTTAGTACTCTGCTTTTAAATTCTGGATTGTAAGATATTTAACCTTTTATTTCCAGTTGCGTTAACAAAGTTTAATTCCCCCAATCTCAATTATTACATTTTTGCGCTTTTGATAACGCAATAGAATAACACAGACATAAAACAACTAATTTATATTTCTCAACACCTCCTTCTTTAACACCTGGGTAAGATCATTCAAAGGGAAAACCCGCAGTTTTATGTTTCTAACTCACATAAGCACGCCATATTTTTCCAACATAGCTTTTTAATACATACCTATGAAACTTAAGTACTATTTGCGTTTAATTCTGGATTGTTAGATATTTAACCTATTTTTTTCAGTTGCGTTAACAATATTTAATTCCCCTAATCTTAATTAATACATTTTTAAGCAGCTTTTAGACAACGCAATAGAATAACACAGACATAAAACAACTAATTTATATTTCTCAACTATCCTCCTTCTTTAACACCTGGGTAATTGGGTTCGGGGCACTCACATAAGCACACCACAATTTAGCTAACATAGCATTTTAATACATACCTATGAAACTTAAGTACTATTTGCGTTTGATTGTGGATTGTTAGATATTTAACCTATTTTTCTCATCTTGGGATTGCTTTGGATCAATGGCAGTTATACCCAAAACTTGTATTTAAACTCCTCGGTTTTAACGGACCGGCGATCGGATCTTGGACGTCTTTTAGCAAAAGTGAAAGTAATTTTTCCAAACTTCTCACGTAACTAGAAGAAACTGGCCTGTCGGAAAAATATCATTAAACAATTTGTTACCCCCGATAATTTCGATTAGCTTTTTCATAAAAAATATAATTTTAACTTTGTCTTCTTTGCGCAACCTTTGAAACTTATAAAATCACAAAATATTTAATGCCTTTTCAATTTTCCCCGTCAAACTACAAAAGCAAAAGGATATGCCAAAAGAATAAAAATGTCGTAAAAAATTATTTACAAAAGTGTAAATTTATTTCATATCGACATGGGGTTTATTTATAAATTTTGGGTGCAACCCCCAAGGGGAAATTATTGTAATAAAAAGAAATTTTTTTTCGTATGTTTTCCCCAAAATTTGCTTCCTCTATATTTACTAACTTTGGAATTTATCCCGTACTAAGACTTTTGAACACCCTGTATGTCTTAAAAAACTACTTAAGTATTTTTATTTTATCTCTTTAGGTACTTAATAAAATATAGGGTTTTTCCAATTCCTTTTTAACTATGGGATAAATTTTTCCCCCCCACCATTCTAACCTTTTTAACCACCTTCTAAAAAACAAACGGTTTACTATGCAATTATTAATTTTTAATACATTTTTAAGTTTAAATTTAAATGTAAGGTCTTTGGAGGTTAAAAAATAAGTCGAAAAGATAATATTAAAAAATTTTTTTTAAAAGTATTAGTTTGTTTCCGAATTAAAAGTAATTTTTTTTTATTGTTAAAATGAAATTACCCATTTGGGGGAATTAACTAATAAAAAAAAATTGAATCCAAAATTGAAAAATAGAAAAAAATACATAACCAAAACAATAGAAAACGCAATTCCATTATTTTAAATTTAAATTTACATAACCTTTTAAGCTCCTCCCCCGGGGGTTTGGGGCAGGGGAAATATAGAGGACAAGTAAATTGAGGGATATTTGGGAAGAGGGTGGTAAGATGGGGTAGTTAAGGTTTGAAGGTCAATAAAAGCAAAAAGGTTTTACCCTAAAAAATCGTATTTACTTTAAAATTTACGGTAAAATTTTACTTTACGGAAACCCCGCCGATTTTCATGAATTTTTGCATACAGGGGTTTTTGGGGGGCTGATCCGAATCTAGGTTTTCAGTTTTTTTCCCGGGAACCTCGTTTTTTTAGTTATAAGGCCCCAATTGAACTAACCTCAAAATTTTCCCTTCTTGAAACTGATTACCAACAAATGGGGAAAATACACTGACTAGGCACTTTATATTAAACAAATAAATAAAAATTTTCAATAATTTATTGTCTATTTTAAGTAAAAATTAACCAAATGAATCCACTTTTCTGTACTTGAAGAAGATTTATGATGTATAACTGGTTGCCTGATTCATAATTAAGTTGTCAAAATATAAAAAACCGTTTTTTTGGGGTGTTTTTACTAAAAAAATTATGCAATAAACTTTTGAAAATTTAGTGTATTCGTTTAATAAATAAGTACCCAATCAGTGTACGTTCCTTTTGATAATAAGAGTTTCAAGAAGGAGGGGAATTTTTTAAAAATGTCCATTTTGAGGTTAGTCCCGAAAGGGGCCCAATAACTCAAAAACCAGAGGTTTCCGGAAAAAAGATTTTTTAAATTTGTGATCAGCGCCCCAAAACCCCCGATGCAAAAAATTTATAAAAAACGGCGTGGGTCCCTAAAAATTTCCAAAAATTTCTATTATTTATTATTCTTTCAACATTTGGTGACATTATGAACTCCCAGTTTTCCATTCCATTACCCCATCTCACCCACATCTAACCACTCAAGCATGTCTTTTAAAAAAAAGATTTTTTGGGGCATCTAATTTATCTTTCACTATCGGCTCCTGAAAATGGTCACGGAAACGCAGCCCTCCACCATTTAAAAATAATTTTTAAAAATTCGGCTGTTTCTTTTGAATGCGGAATGTTTTGTCCAAAGTTATGTAAGCCCTTAATAACAAACGGATTAAAAAAAATTTTTAAAAGGGAATTGGGCGTTTTGTCGTTTCAACTAGATGGATGCCAATTGCTTTGCAGCGTTGCCAAATGTCTCTCGTATTTCTTGTAGTTTATAAATTATAATATAAATATATAAATTATAATATTATAAAAATAATAAAAATTAAGATCCATTTGGGTTTGTGCGTAAAGGATTATCTTTCAAATCTTTTAAATATTTATTTTTAATTAATTAAGTAGTAAAATAACTCATACTTTTAATAAATTTTAAAGGGTTTAAACCTTTCGTTAGTCAATCATATTTTATAACAATTTAGGTACTAGGTTTGTTTTAGATTACAACTGGTATTAGTTGTTTGTAAATTATTACAGGTAATTTTGTACTATAATATTTTTTACATTATTAAAAATGCAATAATCTTAACTATAAATTTGTTTTTTTGGCCGTTGTTAATCGTACAAGCTTCAATCGGCGATATCATGCGAAAGTTTCCCGAAGACCTCCGAATACATTCAGCCGCCAGCTAATTTTCAATTGAGCACGTCCCCTTGTCTTGTAGGAGTTATGGGTTTTTCCCGAGATATCAGAAAAAAAAAAAATCAAATTTTAGAAAATTTTTTTTTTTTCCTGCATTTAAAGAAATATGTTTAAACAAATTGCTTATTCTAATAAATTCCGTTAGGGACGTGTTTTTGTAATAACACAGTGTAGGTCAGGTCGCGCGGTCGCATTGCCCCCAAAAAACCAGCAATGTTATTAATAACTAAAAATTTAAGTTTAATTTTTAAAAGCTTGCTACCACTGAAGCGGGGGGAAAAATTTTAAAATTTAAATTACTAGAGTTTTTTTTAATGCATCATTGCAGAAGCACAAAATAGGCTTTAAAAATTGGAAATAATTCATATGGCGTTAAGGGGGAGAAAAAAAGTTGTGAACGGTGAGGGGAGCGACGAAACGTCGGTTTAACTTTGAAATAACCATAATATAGTCGGAAAAAATGGCTTTACACGTCTGGCAAAAAATTTCTTAGGTGCGGTTTTCGGGGGATAAAAGAAGATGTAATTTAATGGCAACGGCGAGCGAAATCAAGATAGACAAAAAAACGTGTACTGATTCCCTTTCACCGACCAAAGAAGAGGAGGGTTCGGCCGGAATACGACCCACACCCCACTCAATACCAATTCAGGATCTGGGATCTTACTAAATAAGATTACACGATTTTGGTTCCGTTTTAACACGAAAAGGGGCAATTCTAACGATTTTTAAATTTTTTAAAAAAAAAACTTTAAATTATTAATTTACTTCGTCCCCGTAGTGGATGAAAAATAATGGCATATTAAAAGCGACCATATATGATATTCCCCGGGGTTTATTGCAAAAAAAAAATGGGTTACAATTTATTTGTTTACATTTTACGCAGTCCTGTTGTATCGTAAATTTTACAAGTCAAATCCATCGAAAGTTTTTTATTTACAAAAAATTTTGTTGGCGACAAAAAAAATTTCATGGTTTTTTCCCAAAAAACATGATACGAAAGTTAGTAGAAAATTAAAAAAGCGATAAAAGGATAAAAAAATTTTTAAAGATTCTGAGGACTAACATAATATAAAGTGCCCATTCCTAGATTACGCTAGGCCAAAAAATTTTTAAATTTATGTTACCTACTGTTTATTTAGTGTTTTAATATTTAAATTGGTGTAAAGTAAAAAATTTCATTAAGTTTAATAAATGTATTAAACATTGTCATTGTGTTTTTTTTTTTTATCAATTTAAAGTAATTTGTAATCTCCTACTCTCCTCACTATTTCTTTCGATTTTTCTTCATTGTATTTCACGATTTCGCTTTATGTCATCTGGCAACACTGCACACACTACTCGGTATCCCACCGGTCCCCGGCCGGAAAAACAAGTGGATCGACGGGGGAAAGTTGCCAACCAGTAAAAAAATTTGTTTAAGTTGTCTTGCTCATAAAATAACAAATACCTATTATTAAAATAATAAAGTATTTTTAACCATTCTAAAAAACTGATATTTTTTCAAATTTTTTTTGGGTGAAATTTTCAGTATTTTACCAACCAAAAAGGAAGTTAGGCCCAAGCAGCCAAAATTGAAGTTAGCAGCTAAATTTGAACCATTATTATGATTTTCGCTTGTTTATTTTTTTCTTTTATATTGTTTTATAATAT
>JAHBCN010011725.1:0-28224 GCA_019359885.1 Listronotus oregonensis
TGTAATAAAAAAAATAATAATGGGGTTTATCTGATCGCGTACAAACTCCTTTAGTCAAAATTTAGCCGGTCATTTGTGAATTCTAAATTTTTAACAAAAATCTCTCCGAAAAAATAATAATAATTTTTCTGTGCATCCCGTAACTGATTTGGGGGATTGGGAACTTGGAAAGATAAAGTTAGAATTTTTTTCGAGATCAAAAACCGACAGCTGATGTTAACATTCTTGTGTAATTGGGATCTAGCGATTGGTATATTTCTCTTGGGAAAGATTTTGAATGACCCAGAAAGTTTTCCCCATTTTTGTTAAGGGGTTTTTTATAAAACCTTTTGTAAATTCCCTTTTAAAAACAATGTCCTGAATGGAAACTCGAGTTCCATTTCCGAAAAAAATACTTTTAACATTTTTTTTACAGCCCATCATCTGGCGCACATTTAGGTTATTTTAAAACTTTAAAAAAAGTACAAGAATGTTATTACTGGCCACGGGTCAGATCAGATGTTAGTAGATATTATATATTTACGACCATCATAAGGGTAGTTTTTCCCATGTATTTCTTAGGGGGGGAAATTTCAGGTCCATTCTGCAATTTTATGGCCATCTTCAACCCTTATCCAAAATAGAGGATGATTTTAAATAGGGGATTTAGGAATCTTAGGCTAAAGGTATTACGTCACGGGGGGGCCCCCCCGCTTAGGCCGGGGCGTGGCCGGGGGGGGTAGGCCGGGGGCGTAGGCTCAGGGCACACAATCTTAACCTAACTATTTTAAATTCCCCGTCAAATCTTTAAAAAATTAAATAATTAAAAAAGTCCTTTACCTAGCAGGATTTGAACCACCTAGTGCCCGTCGTCCATAATAACCTGTCGTCCGGCCCGCCCAACCCTTTTTGGCTACAAAAATATATTAAATAGTATTGGTTAAATTGGGGCAGTAGAAGACATAATTAGGAATCTTAGGCTGTATAGCGGTAAATAAAAAACGACTCAAGCATAAAATAGCGCTCGCCTAATATCTTAAAAAATAAGGTTGCTACCCCTAAAAATTTTATATTAAATATTTTTTCTTAAGCCATAATGTGCAAACATTTAAAAATTAAAAAAAGGTTGAAAAAAAAAATTTTATATCTGGTTTTTTTAAATCAGATAAAATCAACATATATTAATTAAAAACACAGCCACCGAATGCGAAAAATAGCTGCTAACATACCCAAAAATAAAATTAAAAAAGCATTAAAAATTTGGGGGAAACGGGTATAATATCAAAAAAAATTAAATTTTACTCAAAAAAAATTAGCGCTCGGTTAATATCTTAAAAAATAAGGTTGCTCCCCCTAAAAATTTTTTATTAAATATGTTTTTTAACTCATAATACACAACCGGGGTTTAAAAAATTTTACAAATCGGTTGATAGAAATATTTTATATCTGGGTTTTAAGTCTAACAAATAACATTTTCGTTTAAATGATACCTTAGAGTGTTACGTGTATAGCTAATTATAAATTATGCATAAACCAACCCACAATTTGGAAATATTCCCCCAGCGCCAAATTTGTGTTTCAGAATTTTTAATTTTAAAACCTAATATTTGTTAATTATTTTCCCGGGTTTGAAGTTTATTTTCCCGATTTCTGTCAATAGAAAATTTATGAATTTTGGTTTAATGTTACATTATGGTCTAAGAAACATATTTAAATATAATTTATAGGGGTAGTAAGTTCAGATTCGAAAATATTTACCGAGCGCCAAATGTGTATTTCAGAATTTTTTACTTTAAAACCTAATAATTATTTTCAGTTTAATTTATTTTCCCGATTTCTGTCAATAGAAAATTTATGATTTTTGGTTTAATGTTACATTATGGTCTAAGAAACATATTTAAATATAATTTATAGGGGTAGTAACCCTAATTTTGGAAATATTGCCCGAGCGCCACGATGCTGCAGACTTAAATATATTTCGGCTGCTATTATAATCAAATCTGTGGGGTATAAAAATCACATAGCGCGGAAAAACATAATAGTTAAAGGAGATAGATAAATGGTAGGAAATAAGTCAAAACGTCTTTTGAATCTATAAACAGATCGAAAGCAACCAACACCACTGTTTAATAATTAGCATTCGAGATTGAGTAAAATATAGCATAAAATTAATATAAAAATTATTTAAAAATACCTCCTAGTATTAAACACGTTTAATTTTAAAAAATATATAGGTAGATTAATAATAATAAATTATTGAAATGCATAGTAACAACGTGATTAAACCAATATACGGGGTAATTGAGAAATTTCTTCTAGATGAAAAACATGTATAAAATAGGTAGCATTATTTAATAGTTATTTACAAGTATAAAACAATTGCAACACCCCCCGTAAAACCAAAAAATTGAACTTCATAATATGGATAATAAAATATTGAGTAAAAGGGGTATATCTTGAAATACGGTTCAATACACCGTCCAACTAATAAAATATTATATGTTAGCAGGTAATCTAAGAGAAAAAGGACTTACCAAGCAGTATCGTAGAATTCCTCCGCTTACAGCTCCCCAGCTTAAAGGAAGGATGTCTCTTTAGGGTGCGACAGAAAACAGGGCGAAGGGTTCCATACATCGATTCAGGTAGGTACCTATAAGAGCAAATTTATATACATTCAGTAAAAAACAGGTTATCGGATACATCAGTAAAAAACAGTTTACCTGAACATACCAAATTTCGACAAAAAACAGCGCCCACACGTTGATTAGTACAGTACAAACAGTAGTTAGATCGAGAGATATAATTAGTAATAAATATCTGGCACAATCTAACTAGTAGTACGTACCTGTATTTTTCCAGCGGTGGAGGGTAACCTAAAAAGTGTCAATATAAGTTAAAATTACCTAATCAAAAGCGGTATGTTAATATTATCGGAATCAGCCTACAATAATAATAAAAAACAACAGCAAAATACATCATTAAAATAAATGGGGATGCAAACACAACGGGGTATGTTGCGCCGAATGTTAATTTTACCGGCGCCAACGTGCAATATTAATAAAAAACAACACATTACACATCGACTCCAGTGAAATTATCAAACAGTCCTACTTGATACAGCTGTTAAGGGCGTGGTTCTAATGTACCATATTAATATAGGACAATATTTTTTCCAACATAGTAAAAAGACGTAACATATCCACGCCACAGTTGAATGATAGAATTTTAACTTCTGGTCCCAATCTGATATGTTAGTTAAATATACAACATACCAAATTACGGCCAAAAATTAAAAATTAAGGCTCATTTTTCCTCACGTTTCACCGGGCTTGGAACCGGCAAGATAATAATTACTATTTTTAAGCAAACTATTACCTTGGCACGTTTAAAAATGTGCAATTTATCACCCCAAATTGCAAAAGGGCCTCTCGCGTTTTATACAGACTTGAGACTGTTAAAATAATAATTTTTCAGGTCTATTTCGCCAATTATTATTATTTTAGTACGTTTAAAAATGCATAATTAATTACCCCTAATTATGAAAGGGTCTCTAGCGTTTTATACAGACTTGAGACTGTTAAAATAATAATTTTTCGGGTCTATTTCACCAATTATTATTTTAGTACGCCTAAAAATGCATAGTTTATCACCCCAAACTATGACAGGGTTGGGTCAGTACGTAAGTCTATAGTCAAATCACATGTCCGAAGATCAATTTAGTCAGTCAGTCAGGGGGTAAATGGCCCCACTCCCTGGGTTCAAGCACCACGTGCCGGCAGATTAAAAATAAAAACGATACATTTTGCGATTTAAAAAGCATAAAATTTGATGTGTTACAACAACATTTTGGGGGTGTGGATCTTTACATATATTTATATCTTTTTTAAAATCAAGGTCCTTAAGACATCCGAGAATGGCTCTTTTTATTATTATTTTTGGCGTCTTTTATTGGCTTCGTCAAGCATCTTTTCATGGCTCTTTTTATTATATTTTCTAGGTCTTTATGTCAACATCTTTTAAGGCCCATAAGACATCTGAGAATGGCCCCTTTTATTATAATTTTTGGCATCTTTTATTGGCTTCATCAAGCATCTTTTCATGGCTCTTTTTATTATATTTTCTAGGCCTTTATGTCAACATCTTTTAAGACCCTTAAGACATCTGAGAATGGTCCCTTTTATTATAATTTTTGGCATCTTTTATTGGCTTCGTCAAGCATCTTTTCATGGCTCTTTACATATATTTAAGTATATCTTTTTAGGTCTTTACGTGGACATCTTTTAAAGCCCCAAGAGACCCCCTAATTATTCAAAAATATACATATACATGTAAAAATACCCAGTTTATTTATGCTTAAAACCGGGCAAAATGCATCAATATTATCTAAAATTAGCAGCACTTACAACTTATACAAAACCGCTTATAAAATAAAAATTAACAGCAATTACAATTTATACAAAACCGCCTATAAAATAAAAATTACCACAATTACAACATAATTTAAAACTACTTCTTATAGACTAAAAATCGCACGGGTACATAGTTTATTCGTCCATAATTGAATAGTGTCCCCAGGGTAGTGTGTCATTACTCCCCTTTATAATTTTACGCTTATCGTCATGCGGACTGAGACCTATCTTTGTTTGTCTAATTGAATACAGCGCATGTTTCTCCGATCTAATTAAATTTTGAGAGATGGGCAGCTCATTAAAGGTCTCCAAACACTCTACATAATCATCGAAAGTGATGTCGTGCTTGATGACGCATTTCTTAACGCCTTTAATTTTTTTCGTAACACCCAAGTTAGTCAAGGCCCTCGCAATTTCCGCCCGTTCTTTGTTATGCTTCTCTAACTTATTACGTTCATCCGCAATTTCCTTATCAGTGTATAGCACTTTAAGGGCATACATTTTAGATCTAAGGCCAATGAAATGCGTCATTATACGGCCCGAATTTTCCTCTTTCATCATACCCAACACCTTTTTATTAACCTGAGGAATTCCATATATGTTATCGGGTGCAAAGTCGCTAGTATCGAAATAGAGCTGACAGTCCTGCTTAACAACTTGATAGACATCGGGGTGTTTTATAGTATAAATAAGACTATCCGTGTCGGTATATAAAACACGACAGTCTGGAAAGCGACTTTTCATATAATTATAATGGAAATCGTAAATAGTTGTTTTGGCTAAATCTAAAATACACATCCCAACGTAAATGGGTTTATTAAAATAAACTTCAGATTTAGTCAACTCAACAATTACAAAATTTGCATTAATAGAGTAGTACTTTTAAATTCGGGTCTGGCGATCAGCGCTTCTAAACCATACCGACCGTCCCAGCTAGTAATAAGCCTGATGTTAGAGTGGTTTCGTATATTTTCCATTGTTTTACCGAACACCGCGTTATTCATTAATTTGAATAGATTTTTCTCAAAGTTATTTTTAGACTGTTGACGTAATTTAGTATTTAAATCTATATATGATTTAAGCCAAAAAGATTGATTAAATGATAGCGCACGATGCACGGCAACCAGTCTAACTCCAAGCTTAAGTACCTGTTTTAAATTTCTATAATGTATGACATAGTTCTCTTTATCATACAGCGTTGCCAATAGTTTCTTATTTTTTGAGCCTTGTGGTACACGATGTTCGGGACAGGGTGGTAGGTCAGAAAATGTATCGTGAAGTTCTTGTGGGATTTCCAGATCTACTTCTAAAATATACCCCGTATCAGAATCATCAGGAATATCTAATATGCTTAAAGTAGAAATTTCATTATCATTCAACCAACTAAAATTACCATAAGGTAGTTTTTGTGACATTGCCCACCCATATTGATTATTGACATCAAAATATTGTAAATAAGTAGAATCCTGGGTATTATCATAGTTTGGCATGTATTTATTATTGGCTTCTGCATATCTCACCGAACATTGGCTTAATCCACCCCTGATACCTTTTTCTATAAACTCGATCATCTCGTAATCGGTTATCAGCTCAAGCGTTTGTGTGTTTTTATATGTCATACAAAGCCATCCGTATCCAGGCAGAGTATAGGACCATGCGGGATCTAAGCCATATGTTTTATGTGATGTTATTCTAAACGTCTCAAATACATCGGCTAAAAGCAATATATCGGTTTTTAAATATATGTCCGAGTAATCCTGCATAGTTTTACAATTAAACGTACGCCACACACAGCCAGCATGTTCGTAATCTTCCGTAGAAACATTTACATCCTTCAAACTGTCATAAAACATGCATTTTGGCGGTAGCTCCGTCTGTTGTAGAGAATCCCAACCGGACATATATTCATATGGAAATACGCCCTTTCTTTTTAATAGTTTAAGACGTCCCTCATCCAAATCCTTAAATTCAGATTGTAGAATGGGATAGTCATTTAAGTATGAAGCGAGCTCGTCCAATCCACTAGCTAGAAACCGAAAGCTGTCAATAAATCTAAAACTAATAGGTGTATTATCAAAATGTTTAGTAAAGGAGATATAACGTTCCTTATTAACTGGTAAAATATCGATTCGTCCTTTTACCGCTGCGAGAGCCATTATTACCATGTGTCCGTCGTAGCCGCTAAGGTTGTGGAATATTACTGGCACACATTGGGCATCTTGGTAGCCCAAATTACATGTTTCATGCGCAGGTCCGCGATATTTCCCAGTTAAATGGCAGTGGTCTCTAACTTTCTTTTCATCTGCAGAAAAAGGCTTCTCGCAAATGTGACACATAGTCGCCATATTAAACTGTATATTTTGTTCTTCGGTTAGTGGCTCCATTGGCAAAGGACACTGAAATACTGTTTCAACATCTTCGCCAAACTGTTGTAGCTCACGCACAAACCACTCCATACAGTCTGGCCCCGTATATGCTTTGTAAAATGATAGCGAATCGTCATACCGCATTTAATATAAAACCCAATACTGTATGGAACATGGTTGTGGGTCTTATACGTGGTTTTTGTAGTGTCATCTTGAGCAGGAACTAATAAACTCTCTATATCAGCGTAAATTACAAAGGGCACCTGCTCTTTATGCTTAAAATTTTTAAATTCTACTAAATGTTTACCCTCTTCAGGCACTTTAGGAACGGCTACATTAGATAATTTTACACACACCCCCGTATGTCTATCAAGCTTTTCTTGAGATAGAAAATAATGTAAACACCGATCACAAAAGTATTTTTTATGTGTTTCTTTATTTATTTGTGCGGAAATAAGACGCGATAAATCCTTGATCCACACATAGTGGTATATAACAGGTGTTAAATCATCAAACTCATTCTCACCAATATAAGAATCCTGTAATAACAACAAATTAACATGTTTATCGCGTTTATTTTTAGTTAATATATAGGGCAACACTTTGAATTTTTTACCTAGCTTTTGAAGTCTATAAATATTAATAGATACATTATTTTGTTTCTCAAATCTGGGAACTTGTTTAATTGTCATAGGAAATTGAATCCCTTCCAGGTTAAAAACTTTACTTGGATCCGGGTAAGATGACGTTCTTTCGGTATTAATTTTAGCAGGATATAGCGCGGAAATGATGGCCCAAAGAAAACACATGTTATCAAAATTTTGAACATTAATACAGGCCTGTCGTTTCTCTATTTCGGCAGGGAGTTTAATAACTACCGGCGCGCAAAGGGTTGTATTGATTTATTGATATCATCAAATTAATAATTCGTTTTAGAGCCCAACCTGATTCACGTTCCTGAAATTCCTCAAGTTCGGTTAAAATTGGTTGGGTAATATTTTTATTAAACCAATCATCCAAATTTGTATCTTTAAAAATCGGGGCGTTACGGGTGTTCATATACTTCATTTCCTCGAGCATTTCATTGGCCTTGGTAATAACAAAGTCCCCACAAAAAACAGCATTAACTTTAAGAGCCTCGGTTTTCTTTAAGGCGTTTTGAATGCGGCGCTTGAAGAGGGCCGCGCAATCAGTTAAAAATAATTTCGGGTCAGAATGGCGCATGTTGGTAATTACACCAGTCCTGACCCGAGATCAAAGGCCGAATTCACATCATCCCACACAACACGGCTGCTGGCGGTATTGGGGCGACGTACCCCGCTACCTCCGCCGACCTTGCGATCTTTTAAACCGCGCTGGAACCCTTTAATTTCGCCCATACATGCGGTTAGATGTGACTTTTCAGCCACTGATTTGGCGCGCTTTAACCGTTTAGTAAGATTATGAGAGCACACGTGCACTGCTTTAAAATAGGCCCGTAGTCCGCTACACGAAGGGCTGGGTTTTGAACCTGGGCGCGAAGAGTGTCGACAATTTCACTTGGAGAAGACATATCTGAAACAGAGAGAGAGCTCTTAAAAACACGTCCGCACTCTATGAAAGTCTGATAGCGACTGAGCTCTGTAGATATACGCACTTCTATTTATAACCTCGGGTCTCTGTGAATAAAAGAAAATAGAGTACGTTCAGAAACTAGGGTGTGTTCAGTAACCACTTACCAAATACTCTTGATTAAAAATATCCGGATGGCGAACGCTGATTGACTAAAAATAGCTGAAAATGGAGAACGTTGATTGATCAAAGAAAAATACTCGATTCTGATTGGTTAAAAATATTGCTAAATACACGATTCTGATTGGTTAAAAATATCAGTCTGATAGAGAACACCGATCAAAAATAATTAATCTAAAAATAGACTATGTTACCTTTGTTAAACAAAACTTAAAATATAATTCTTACCACTGTTTGTTTTTTTAAAATGGGGCTCTTCTAGGATAAATATATCTGTAACAAAAACATATCGCCGTAAGTTGAGGGCTCAACAAATATATAAAGGCCGCGGTTAAGGTGTTTCTAACTTAGTTGGCAATTAGAGAGCGTACAGACAACATCTACTATGGCTTGTGAAATAATTAAGGAAACTACTACATCAAAAATTACTTTGGTTAGAAGTGCTTTCAAGAAGCGGATTGTTGACTATCAGTTAATTTCTAAATATGCCGATGTTGAGGAGTATTTTGAAGACCTGAAATGTGATGTTATAACTCTTTTAAAGGATTCACTTAGGGAGTGCGCTTACTTAAAAGCTAATATGAAACTTTTTGGCCTTTACTTATTACCATTAGCCGAACTTAAAGACATTAAATCGTTCAGCTCAGAGTATGTAGAGGTATGGCAATCGAGCGACCTAGAAGAAATATTTAATAATTTCCAAACTATATTACTTAATGTGGCGGACACAGAAGATGGATGGTCATTAGACAGAATATTATATCTTGAGCTTCAAGTTTGTAAGTTGGGAGATGCAGCAGCAGCAGCCGCCAAGAAATGATGTAGAAGTAGCTAATAAGTGTTGAAATATAAATTAGTATTGTATAATAAATACTGTTAATAAACGAATAACACCTCTTTATGTTTTTTATTTAAAACACCCTGTATATAATCAATACTTATATAAATTCTAACAGCTTGCTTATCAATATAATTCACTTCAGCTTCAAACCTGTATTGTTTGTGTTTTAAAGTAATGTTCTTTATGTTTTAAACTTATTTTTTATGTTTATTGTATGTATGTTTTTATGTATTTAATGTATTTAATGTTTAAACATACCATGTATTTTATGATTTAATGTTTTAAACATACTATGTTTTCTGTATTTAATGTATTTAATGTTTTAAACTATGTTATGTGTCGTATATGTCCGGTATGTGTCCGGTATATGTCCGGTGTGTGTCCGGTATGTGTCCGGTATATGTTCGGATAGTATTAAGTTAATAAATATAGCGACTTTAACGTATAAGTTTAGTATGTAAACAACCTCCATAGAAGATGGACGCTACAAAAATTGAACATTCCCTTCTTGAAGTATCAAACACCAAATACGGTATAAGAAGAGTGGGTGAAAAATTTCTAATTGGAGATACTGATATTGAAATTATTGGAAGCCATTTGTTGATTTGTAATAATAAGTTTCTCTTAAGAGAGGGATTATTTAACTTGCTAACACAAGATGTACCCACACAGTACTCAACTAAGGACTTGGCAGATTATAAAATTATTTTGCTTTTGACTAATGCCCATAAAAGAAATGATGGGAAAATTTTAGCATCGCAAGGGTATAAATATCGTCATATTATTGCTAAATTGTTTCCTCCTACGAGGTCGTACGCGTCAAAACGCTGTGTTAAAAGAATAGAGCCGAAACATGTGGAAGAGCCTTATCAGCCTAAAGAAATTGTCTGCGACTCGGAAGTGAAAGAACATGTGGAAGAACCTTATCAACCTAAAGAATTTTCCTATTATAGTAGTCCGAAACAAGAAGGTCAACCTAAAGAATTTGTCTATTATAGTGATGTCAATGAATTGGTCGAGCGGTTTGAAAAGTTGCACGCTGCAAGGGAACCTAGGAATAACCTTAACGAGATAATGTGCATCCTTAGGGAGCTCGAAAAATTAGGTGTAATAGAGTTTTATAAATAAATGATTTTTGTTCTAACCTAATCAGTCTTGCTCCGACCTTTGAGCAGAATGGTTCGTCTACTTATTCTTCTTCTTCTAGCTTCGGCTATAGCAGATGATGTATTGCAAGAGGCTACCGAATTTCTTACAAAGTATGGATATTTAAATCAGACTACCGCTAATAATAATGTCATTGATATAAGTGAGGTGTTAATGAACTTTCAAGACGATTATCAATTACCTAATGATGGAACATTGAATCCACAGACTCTAGCATTAATGAGAAGACCTCGTTGTGGCGTACGTGACCACGGCGCTTTCACGGTTGATCCGTCTGGTAGAACTAAATGGCATAAAAAGACTATTACCTGGACAATATTTCCACCGCAACAGTTTATGTCTCAATATACACAGATAGCCCGGCAAGCCTTCCAATCGTGGGAAAAATATGCAGATATTCGCTTCGTATTTGAAATTAAGATAGAAGCATCAGATATTGTTATTTCTTTTAAGAGGGAAAAACATAGTATGCAGATAGATAACGCTACATGTGGATACGAATTCTCAAAAATGGTTTTAGGGCATTCATATTTTCCATACAACGACAATCATCAGGTTGAAATCCATTTAAATAACCAATTACACTGGAGTTATTCAACAAGGCCCGTAAAATATGGTGAAACCAGTTTGTTAGCTGTTTTAGTGCATGAAATTGGCCACGCGCTCGGAATATCTCATTCGTTTGTTAGCACTTCAATTATGTACCCGTATCTACAGAATTTTAACGGAAGCTTTGATCAAGACGATATTTTAGCCATTCAGTGGCTTTATGGAGCAAAGAAGACTGTAAAATCCACAGTAAAAACAACTGTAAAACCCGTCACCACCACAACGGTTAAACCAACAGTAAAAACAACCACTGAAAAACCAACCACCACATCGGTTAAACCAACAGTAAAAACAACCACTGAAAAACCCACTGTAAAATCTACTGAAACACCTAAAGAGCCCGAGCTGTGTGATTTAAACTTTAAGACACTAAAGACATTTTTAGTTGTAAGAAATAAGTTGTATATATTTTATGAAAAATATGTGTGGCTGTTAAATTTAAAGACCAAAGAAATTAAGAACAAGCCATTCCTGATAACAGATTTTTTACCATTTTTACCAAAAGATTTTAAAAACGTAACGGCTATTTACGAGAGACCTAATGGTGAAATTGTCCTAGTTGCCGACGATATATTGTACTTTTTCAAATATGGCTCCTTTGAGCTGATAAGGACAGACTATACAACGGCTATTAGTACGACAGATGTAGATGTACAGGGCATAGTAAATACGAATAAGGGAAGAACCTATTTATTTATAGGTGACAATATGGTTTGGACCTTAAATGAATGCACATTTAGACCTCAGGAAAGACACATTATTTCTGAATTATTTTCGGGAATTCCCTCCAAAATTGATGGTGTATTTAGATATACTAACGGTCGAATCTATTTTATACAAAATGGAATGTATTTTGAGTACAACGAATTTACAGAGTCCTTAGAACGTACAGGAAAAATAGATCTTAATTTCTTTGGTATATCTTGTCCTAATTTAAGTATTTTAGAACAGTTAAAAATTTTGTTACATAGTATAGTTTCTATGGATTCAAAAATTTTACATTAATAATAAAGAATTATCAATAAATACCGGTGTTTCTGTTAAAATGTCTAATAATAACTTGAACCCACCTGGCAACAACAACTGTTATAAATTTAGGTCTATAAATAGAAATTTTTATTAAATATATGTATTCTACAAGTCTCAACCTGTCGTGTCAATACGGTTGGCAACAGGAAACAGCTATCATTACTACCTATAAATGTATTAACAAGTCGAGACTCTTCCTTTAAACCCAAAAATGTCTGACAACAAGAAATGGTTATCATTAATATCTATAAATATATAACATAAAACCAGTTATTTAAGCCCAAACACTCTACTTTTAGCGGCCAAAACCAGAAATGACTATTGTATATTTAGTGTCTAGTAGGAAACTAAATTTTAAATATAAGGTAGAAAGTTAAAATACTTAGTTCGTAATCTACAAAACAGCCCCTTTCATTTAAGCACAAGCACGTTAATTTTTTTCAACCGGAAGTGACTATTAGTAAATATTTAAAAATATGTCTATAGTTCGTAACCTACAAGTCGAGACCTGTCGGTTAGCGATCGAAACTGGAAGTGTCTATTACATAACAGCTAGTAAGGAATCTAAATTTTTATTTAGACCTGTCATTTAAGCCCAAACACGCTAATTTTAGTTGTCGGAAGTGCCTAATGCATATATATGAAGCTAATATACAGAAACCATTAGGCTCTAATATTGTAGTATATTTACCGAAATTTTGATACACCCCGTATACATATATTTATTAAATACGTCCTTCTACTAAATAACCTAATATATCAAACTGTATATATTACTAAACCTTGTATTCAATAACTTAGAACAGAGGTAATTGTCCCGCACAATGCAGGTGAATTAAAAATGTATAACACATATTTTTACGCGAAATAAATCTAAATATGAAACGATACAAGGTTTAATCTCACAATTGAACAATTCTATTAAAACCGATCTGTTTTTAAAACCTTTACTTATTTAAATTACATTTTTTCATCAATTGGTAAACCCTGTTACTAATGTTGCTTTTTTAATGAAACAGATACTTACTAAGAACAACTATAACCTAAAAAGTACTCTTATTTGCATACTCCTGTATTACACGCAGCCTTAAATATCTAATGATGGTGTACCTAAATATTTATCGAAACGTAAATTTCATGCTCGTTTAGTTACTATGTTTTACCCTGTATATAACTTTTTTTCGTTGATATCTAGAACCTATAATTTTATTAGAGAATAAATTTGGATATTGAGAAAAGTTCTATGTAACCCGTAAAGACTAAATTTTAATCAGTTAATAATAAATATATTTTAAAACCTAATATAGAATTATTTTAAATACTTATAACAAGGGAGTGTAAGTTATTTTTATCGTTCTGCGGTTTTTAGATAGGAAATAAACTTGCATGGCGACAGAATTTAAAATTTTATTAGTTTATTTAACTTCTAATTACCGACCGGTTTATTTTTCTAATAAAAGGACATTATTTGTGTGTTTTTTCGTTCAAATATATTTTTCGTTATGTTTTGGTATTATTTCTAGTGTTGGGTCTTAACATATCGTGTTTTGTTTGATTCATTTTCAATACGCGTATGTTTAAGACCCTATATTAGAGATATTTTCAACGGAACTTTTTTGTGATGGTTTAAATGTGTTTTTTTGAATTTTATGCTTACTCCTTTAAATTCATACAGAGGTAGGTTTTTAAGATTTGCTTATATATTAACAAATTATTTAATTATTTTTCAACAAATATTTACGAACAGGGCGTTTTACAGAACTTTTTTAGTTTCCTATATATTAATACATATCAGTTTTGGACCTAAATATTAATAACCTAGGTTATTTAGAGGGCTTCACCCTTTTTACCGTTGGGCAAGATATTTTTACAAGAGCTAAATTATGGTCTGCTAGCGTAACTGAGTATACGAGGGTTTTTATATGGATTCTTAAACAATTTAATATATATTCGATGGTGGCATCTGATTTTTTATATACGTGGGTTTAGGTTCTTTTATATAATGAATGTTTTAGCTACGATTTGTTTTAACAAACCGGTTAGGTATTATACGGGTTGTGTCATATTTAGGTGTCTTTTAAATAGACCGAAATTAGTGCTTTATATAGCTTGTTGGTATTTTCTTATGTAGTAATTTGACTAATTATTTAGTTAAGTATACAGAGTGTTTTACATAATATTTTATCAACGCGTGGGTATTATACAGGTTTTAAATATACAGAGTTATTAAAAGTTCTGGTATTATATAACTATTTTTAGCAAGTAGTTATTTAATTATAAATGTTATTTGTTTAAGTATATTTTTAACAAAGCATGCTAGTTTTTTACATTATACAGGATGTTACTTGAAATATAAGGGGTTTAAATTTTTAGTGCAATATACAGAGTTATAGCTTTAATATACCTTTTGGCATTTTATTATTCATATAAGTATACGAGGTGCTTTTACACATATATTTTAATAAAAAGGTATGGAAATTATACTGCTTGTTCTATATTGATTTTTAAAAAAGGCCCAAATTTTGGTGAATTATATATTTTAATAAAAAGTTGTTGGTTTTGTAGTTTAACACCTAAGCGATTTAATAAATTATTTTAATCAGATAAGAAATAACTTAGTTATACGAACTTATACTAAGATTTTTAACAAATATTTTCTTCACTATAAAACGGTTTTTAAACTTTTAAGAGGTTAAATAGATGTGAGTTTAGATTCAAAATATTTTTACCACCAAACCCCTAAAATAATAATGATCATCTTTTTAGTCGGCGTGGCTTTATTTTAACATTTGTTTTTCTAATAACTTTTTTAAATTATAGTTTCAGCGGATAATAATTATGCTTTTTTAAAATCAAACTGATTTTATTATGTGGTGTTTTATGATTAAAAGATCAATGTATAAACTATTAAAAGGTGATACTTACCTAGGGTTTGCTTCTATAGCACACAAAATTTTCACTGTTTGCACTTTGAAATCTGGTGAAGAAAAGACAGAGTGGAATTATTTTACGCTCGTCGTCAGTTATTTTTTATCTTTTGGGGGCGTGGCTTAATTCCTTTGTTCCTCGATTTTTTAATAAATTAATATATAGGCTGTCCTAAATAAGAGCGCTAAAATATTTTTAAGCGTACTAAAATAATAATAATTGGTGAAATAGACCTGAAAAATTATTATTTTAACAGTCTCAAGTCTGTATAAAACAGCTTGAGAGGCCCTTTTTTGCAATTTAAATGAGGGGTGATAAATTGCACATTTTTAAACGTGCCAAGGTAATAGTTTGCTTAAAAATAGTAATTATTATCTTGCCGGTTCCAAGCCCGGTGAAACGTGAGGAAAAATGAGCCTTAATTTTTTTAATTTTTGGCCGTAATTTGGTATGTTGTATATTTAACTAACATATCAGATTGGGACCAGAAGTTAAAATTCTATCATTCAACTGTGGCGTGGATATGTTACGTCTTTTTACTATGTTGGAAAAAATATTGTCCTATATTAATATGGTACATTAGAACCACGCCCTTAACAGCTGTATCAAGTAGGACTGTTTGATAATTTCACTGGAGTCGATGTGTAATGTGTTGTTTTTTAATATTGCACGTTGGCGCCGGTAAAATTAACATTCAACGCAACATACCCCATTGTGTTTGCATCCCCATTTATTTTAATGATGTATTTTGCTGTTGTTTTTTATTATTATTGTAGGCTGATTCCGATAATATTAACATACCGCTTTTGATTTAGGTAATTTTAACTTATATTGACACTTTTTAGGTTACCCTCCACCGCTGGAAAAATACAGGTACGTACTACTAGTTAGATTGTGCCAGATATTTATTACTAATTATATCTCTCGATCTAACTACTGTTTGTACTGTACTAATCAACGTGTGGGCGCTGTTTTTTGTCGAAATTTGGTATGTTCATGGTAAACTGTTTTTTACTGATGTATCCGATAACCTGTTTTTTACTGAATGTATATAAATTTGCTCTTATAGGTACCTACCTGAATCGATGTATGGAACCCTTCGCCCTGTTTTCTGTCGCACCCTAAAGAGACATCCTTCCTTTAAGCTGGGGAGCTGTAAGCGGAGGAATTCTACGATACTGCTTGGTAAGTCCTTTTTCTCTTAGATTACCTGCTAACATATAATATTTTATTAGTTGGACGGTGTATTGAACCGTATTTCAAGATATACCCCTTTTACTCAATATTTTATTATCCATATTATGAAGTTCAATTTTTTGGTTTTACGGGGGGTGTTGCAATTGTTTTATACTTGTAAATAACTATTAAATAATGCTACCTATTTTATACATGTTTTTCATCTAGAAGAAATTTCTCAATTACCCCGTATATTGGTTTAATCACGTTGTTACTATGCATTTCAATAATTTATTATTAATCTACCTATATATTTTTTTAAAATTAAACGTGTTTAATACTAGGAGGTATTTTTTAAATAATTTTTATATTAATTTTATGCTATATTTTACTCAATCTCGAATGCTAATTATTAAACAGTGGTGTTGGTTGCTTTCGATCTGTTTATAGATTCAAAAAGACGTTTTGACTTATTTCCTACCATTTATCTATCTCCTTTAACTATTATGTTTTTCCGCGCTATGTGATTTTTTATACCCCACAGATTTGATTATAATAGCAGCCGAAATATATTTAAGTCTGCAGCATCGTGGCGCTCGGGCAATATTTCCAAAATTAGGGTTACTACCCCTATAAATTATATTTAAATATGTTTCTTAGACCATAATGTAACATTAAACCAAAAATCATAAATTTTCTATTGACAGAAATCGGGAAAATAAACTTCAAACCTGGGAAAATAATTAACAAATATTAGGTTTTAAAGTAAAAAATTCTGAAATACACATTTGGCGCTCGGTAAATATTTTCGAATCTGAACTTACTACCCCTATAAATTATATTTAAATATGTTTCTTAGACCATAATGTAACATTAAACCAAAATTCATAAATTTTCTATTGACAGAAATCGGGAAAATAAACTTCAAACCCGGGAAAATAATTAACAAATATTAGGTTTTAAAGTAAAAATTCTGAAACACACATTTGGCGCTCGGGTAATATTTCCAAATTGTGGGTTGGTTTATGCATAATTTATAATTAGCTATACACGTAACACTCTAAGGTATCATTTAAACGAAAATTTGAAATTTTTATATGTATAGAAGCCTAAATAATCTGCTTTTTAATCTGCTGTATTGGGATACTTATTGAGTTATTAAATATAAATTTTCGTGTCTGTTTTTTAAACCTTTACTTATTTAAATTACATTTTTTTAAATATTCGCTCTTGATAAAGGAGTTTAATATTATTTTACTTTTTCTGTTGTGGTTAGTTGTTTTTTTTTCAATTTATTAAACAAAAAACAGTTTAATCTATTTAATATTCGACGCTTAAGCGGAATTTTTCCAGCGGATGTACGAATTTGATATCTAATTATTTTAAACTTTTTGTGGTTCGGGTGCGGTATTGGCTTTTCAATTTATTTATGCTAAAAACCGCTAATCTTTTTACATATTACGAAATATTGCACCTGCGGATGTGGATTGGAATTTTTTCGTTTACTGCGTGTTGTGTTTTTGCTTTATTTATTTAAATAATATTGTATTTCTATAATTATAACGGTTTAAAAACAAACTTTACTAATTTTTTTGATATCACTTATTCAAATTATACATTTATAAGTTAATATACCTCGGGTAGCCCTCTAGGTTTTAAAGCAATGACTGCGGGTGGCTCGAATCCTGCCAGGTGCGAAATTTATTTACCTGTGATGACGAAATACGCTTGATACTATGCTGTTATTATTCATTTATAAGTTAATATGCCTCGTGGCGCAATGGCAGCGCACTGGGTTTTGAAGCGATTGGACGGAGCGACAGGTGGTTCGAATCCTGCTAGGTTTTTATTTAATTATTTCCAATGATGAGCTGGTGACATATTTAATTATTTCCAAAATGACCCAATGACCATGATGACGTCACAACATGGATTTGACAGGTGACATAAATATAGTTAGGTTAAGATTGTGTAGTGCCCTGAGCCTACGCCCCCGGCCTACGCCCCCGGCCTAAGCGTGGGGGGCCCCCGCATGTGACGTAATACCTTTAGCCTAAGATTCCTAAACTACCCCTATTTAAAATCATCCTCTATTTTGGATAAGGGTTGAAGATGGCATAAAATTGTGTTTTAGGGGCTTAAATTTCTCCCATAAGAAATACATGGGAAAAACTACCCTTATTATGTGAAGTCGGTTAGCATACTACTGGTGAAAACGTCGTCTTTTGGAGTTTTATTATAAATCCTCCTAGTTGCCATACTTAAAGTCCTTTTGCAAGATCAGTTCAAGCTTTTAAAGATTTCGTGGAAAGGAGCCAAAAAGTCGAAAATTCTTTATGTGATTACAATATTTATTTAACTTTTTCGAAAGTCGCTTAAGAGACCGAGGTGCACTGCACCACCTAGCCCTTCGATAGCTACGCCACTGCATAGTCGTTGCTATCAGCCAGTAAAACCAGCAACTATATAGTAAGTTTGAGTTTGCTAGCACTTTAGAATTTGAGGAATTTCCCATATTTAAACAATGTCTCGCTGCGTTGCGATATAATTAACGATTAAGGAACATTCCTTATTTTTGTTATTGATAAATTGGGTTACAGTTTGATAACTATATTAGTCTGGCATCTCATACAATTAATATTTTAAATTTCAACCTGCTCAAACATATATTAAACTGGTTAAGGGCCAATTGCACCAAACTTATTTTCCTCAGAAACCTAAAATAAATAAAACATATTCCGTTATGTGCTCATTATAGATTTTTAATAGTTTTAATTTTTGTTTTTTTTTAATGTGTTTTATTTATTTTTTTGATTTTTGAGTTTTTAATATTTTTGTGGTTTTTAATATTTAATCTTAAATAAGTTCATTATGTTTAACATTTCCTCACCGAGCTCCGTTGTTTACTAACAAGCAAATGTTTTGTTTACCAAAAAAAATCATTTTAAGTTCACTGTAAATATGACCTTTTGATATATCGTGCTTTTATAGAGCACGAAAGATTTCTTTCAAGTTGTCGTATAACAGACATGGCCAACAAAACGATTTATTTTTTGTTTCACTTCCCGTAAGCCGGGCATACTTACTTTTGATACCAATTATCTGAAAAAGCCCTGTTACTTCCTTTACCTCCTGTATTAATTAAGTTTGACATCTTGGGTGTCGGACGCCCATTATTTATTATTTTAACTTGCTCATCGAATGAAAAAGATGAAAGTCCACTTTTTAAATTTAAAATATAATGAACAATATCACTAGTTATAGTGGTTACATCTCCCTGTTCGTTTGCCGTTAGGAGCTTCCTCCAATTTTTGTCGGAATTAAAAAATTTACAAGATTACAAGGCTTACCGACACCTGTGAGATAAAAATAATAAAATACACTTTCTTACGGAATTATAGTTGGATCATTTTTAAAATGAAAATTCGGTGCCGTTTGAAAAGGAAAAAAACATAAAAAGTTGCAAAAAAGATTTGGCGGCGCCTTTGCTTTTAATAATGTGCCGCTTCCCGCAGGTGTCTGTAATAATTAATAATGGACCATATAAAAGCAAAGCCGACCGACAATAAAAATTAAATCTTTTTGCTACTTTTTTTTTTTTTTTTCTTTCAAAGGGCACCGAATTTTCATTTTAAAAATGATCCCACTATACACTAAAACTTCTTTTTCGATATCAAAGCTCGTTATTTTTTAAAAAACAGTCCAAAAAAACACTAAAATATCGATCAACACGCACTCCCGGTATAATACTAAAAATATCAATAAAAATCGATGGTTTCTTCCATCAAGTTTATTGAGAACGTGAACCTAACCTCACTTTATTTTTATCAGCAAAACTGTATTTGCCGAATGTGGCTATTAATACATGAACAAAATAAATCAAATGTATGTTTGGTTGCCTATCTTATTCGCAGCATTCTCTGTGATTTACCAATGAAACCGTACGGCAAGCCGGACCAGGGAATACCAAGGCGATTCGAAAAGTAGAAGTGGAATAGAACTTTGGTATAGCTTAATCGCAGGAGTTTTAAACTACGCAAGTAAATCGGTATAGGCGGACAATAAATAATACAACAAAAATGGCTTTCTAGTAAATAAGGTAGTTGTTCTGTAAAAAGATTAAGATTTTTGGTTTGAATGTTTTGATTTTAATTAATTATTTACTCATTGAGCACTAAGGACCAATGGGTCGGCACTGCCGACCCTGCCGTCCCTGTAAAACCGCCACTGGCACCAAAATTTTCTTAAGTAGCTCTTTGCTAAGAAGCAACCTAAATTTTTTCGCTTTCATCGTTAGATTTTTATTGCAACTTAACTTAGAGTACTTAGGAAGGCGGCAACATTGCACCTTTCTTTTTTTTAATTACACAGGCCCACAAAAAAAGTGATGTGAACTGGGTGTCGGACTAGGATTTTCTGAAGTATTCTTTTTCGCTAAACACGAGTCTGAAGTCGAAATTGGGTGTCAAACAGCAAATAATCGAGGAAAGGCGTAATTTCAGATATTAACGTTTTTTTTAAGTTAAAACATCAATATCTTAAAAATTATTAAAGATAAACATGTATTTTTATCAGACTTTTAATTCAAGTTTTATAACTTTTTTGTCTAAAATCAATATTTTTGAGTTATTATCAAAAAATCAAATTTTCAGGATTTTTTCAGGTATACCTCTGGAAAAAAAATATTTTTTGATTTTTTCTGCAAACTTTGAGTGATTTGGGATATACATAAATAAAATAAATGATTTATTATCAAAAAAACATAAATCACATTGATTAAAAAAAAATCTATTTTAGACCGGAATTTTTTGTCAAAATTACATTTTTGTTTATATCTCCTTTATTATTTATTTTATCAAAAAGGTTTATATAACTTTTTTATAGACAATTTGAAAAGTTTTTTTTTGTTTTATGAAATTTTTTGTATCTCTTAGTTTATATAGTCGTAGTCCAAACATTCCGTAGCACGTTTCCGCCGGTAAATGTACCGTGTCAGTTTTTTGGGGGTTTTTTAGATTTTTTGCTGTTTGACCCCCAATTTTGACTTTAGCACGCACAACTTTTTTTTTGTGGGCCTGTGTTATTGGTTTTTATAATTCCAATAATTAAAATGAATTGATATTAGATCCCTCCTTCTCTAATTTATGTGTGACTATACTTCAAGTCCAAAATTTCTGTCAATGACGCATCGCTCGCTTTTAGAGTGCCCTTGGTTGTGTGGGGTCAGGGGAATCAATTCCAGTGGCGTATGAATTTTAGAAAATAAATGATAAAATTTCGTCAAAACATGAAAATATTTTTCACAAGCAAAAGTTATTTTCTCACATTTTCATCAACCCTTTAAATTAGTAAAAAGCCTATATTATTTTGGTATTATTCGGATTAATGAAAAATGTAATTTTTTTGCTTAATTTTGCACACCTCCTATTTTGAGGTCATAGAACACAAATTTGAGTTTTTTTGGCGATTTTTCAACGTTTTTCCAAAAAAAATACATTTTTTACTTTAATTTTACCTTCTTGATTTTATTTTGCTACATGAAAAAATAAAAAATTTTAGTCTTAACATAAATTAAAAAAGATGTAAAAGCAGAACGATAGACAATCCAAGTTACACCGTCTTGCCAATTCACCACCGATCTTGCAATTTCAATATTAAATGCGATATTCAACGCATTTCTTTATCAAAAATATCCACTATTTAAGGAACACGAAAGCTCTGAGATCATCAGCTTGTAGTATCCAATAACTATTTCGGGTCTTCGTGTTCCATATTTAGGATTTCCATATCGAGAATATTTTTGATCAAACATTGCGGGTCAGCGAAGCAAGGTTCGCATACCTTATAAAAATGTCTTAAAGAAAACTATTAAACCTGGTAACAGGTCAACATTTTTAGAAATTTCGAGTTGAATTCGACGTAAACGTTTTACCTACTTTTTATTGAAAATTAAGTTTTTTCCATACTTTTAAGTGTTTTTTTTTTAATAATAACATAGTATGAGTTTTTAAATATGTTTTCGTGCAAATGACAGAATTTAAAGGAATATGTCGTAAAATGGAATTAAACAATTCAATTATTTTTTTAAATACTATAAGAGGCAGCCAAAAAACAGCTTCTGATTCATGTTTAACAATCGAAAATTAAAAAGTGTGCAAAAAATAGAGGAAAAATCGCATTTTCCAGTATTCGAATAATTACTAATATTGATTTTTTGCCTTTTAAAACTCTGAATACCGTACGCGAATAAACTTTTGTTAAAGTTGCACATATTATCTCTGCAGCATACAAAGTGGTTAGTTCTGGATTTCGTTCCCGAATCCCATGGTAAACATTTTTAACCATCATTCGTTCTTTTAACGTTAACCGAGTTTTTTTTGTAGGCGGATAACTAGTTAAAGGTTGGTTAATATTCATAGTTTACAGAATTAAAAGCACTTAACAACACTAAATCTTTATATACAATTATATACACTAAATAAGATAAACTATTATACAATTGGCACAAAACAATATCTATATACTACAATTATTAGAAATTTATAATATTTAGAAAATACCCTGTATAGCAATTAAAATTTAAACTTACAAAATCTGTCCATAATCAATAATAACTAAATAAAATCATCGAACAGCACGAAAACCCTGTCGATACGCTTATTTTCAAGTCTCTTCAAGTTGTAAACTAAGGAATGTGTGTTGCCACTTTTATTGTCTTCTCGATAACAATGATTTCAATACATATTGGCGTGCTATTTTAAGTGCGATCGCTAGCTGGTGACTTATTCTTGCGAATTATGACAACGTGGCGATGAAACTTTTGGCCGGTTCACTGTTATTTGAGCGGAAAAGTATATCATAAGCTTAAAAATCATTTACTAGTGTTAGATTTTTATTCAGCCGCTTCGTCGGTTGGGTGGCCGGTATTAAATGAGTCACTGACAGAAATTTTGGACTTTAGGTATAAATGATTATAGTAATCTTACTTCAATTTTTGTAAATATTTAATCTTTGACTTTTTTCTCAAAAATTGTTACGCCTAGGCATCAATAAAATTCAAAAAAATATTTTCATTTTGTGGACATTACAATACAAAGTCGGTGATTTTTTTAAATAAAATTTAAAACTATAATGAAAAAGAAAAGATCAAGAGCGCCTAACTCTACGGCCATAGAAAGGAAACAATTATTGTTAATAATTATAAGATGTAAACACATATTTGAAAATGAATTAAAAAATGTCTAATTTACAGGTAAATATCCAAAATTTAAAGGCTAATACAAATTTGTCATGTTCAAACTAAAGCTAATCTTATGTTGACTTTGTTAATCCGAACCTTTTAAAAACACAAGATTATTCATCTTGTCAAAATGGGTTTTTTCTAAAATAACAGAGCAATGTCCAAAAGAATAAAAAAGATAAAAATAAACCTGAAAAATACCAGAACTCAAGTAATTAAAATTCACCATTCGTAAATTCTTCTTGGAAATCTATTTAATATCGCATATTTAATATGAAAATCCAAACCACCTTTGTTTAAAAACCTCATTTTATTACAATAACACTAAAATCTTGGACTTCCATTGTCTTTATTTGTTAATTGATACACAACGTTTCGGTTAGTGATGTATCTCCAACCGTTTCAAGTGATAACTAAAACTATTCTTAAAAGCTACGACCTTATTTACTATCCGTTGTTCACCGAAACTTGACCGACTTGTCACGGTTCAGCAACGGCAGCCAGATATTAGGAATGTCTACACAAGGTTTGCCAAATACATTTTGGTTGTTTGCAATTGTTATAGCTTCTTTAAATTTTCTTTTCTTTCAGTGGGTTTCTTTAAGAATAATTTTTGCTTCTGACCATTGTGTACGGTGTTGTTTTGACCATGCGTTTTCGGCAATCCCTGATTTCGACGTTTCACCTCGTTCCGTATGTTTTTTGTGTTCTTTTTAACTCCGATTTCTAGAGTGATTTCCGATGTATACTTCACCACATTCACAGGGAATTTGGTAGATACAGTCATTTTTGAAACATTGTTGTCCGGTCTCGTCTTTGTAAGAATACTTTTCAGAGTGGTTTGGGATTTAAATGCTGTTTTAATATTATACGTATTCGCTATTCTGCGGATCTTTTCTAAAGTACCTTTCGTATACGGAATAGTCATAAATATTTGGTCCTGTAAAGTCTTGTTCAAATTAGAGTTTTTTGTCTTATCTTGATATTCATCGATTGTTTCCTTAACCAATCTCTCACTGTAGCCGTTTTTCTAGAGATCCTTAGTTATATTACTTATTTCGGCTTGCAAGGTTCCTTACTGTTACATAAAGTCACTGTTTTTGGAAAAAAAATTTTTTTTTGGAAAAGAGGAATCCAAGTTTTTTGAATTTTTCCGAGGCTAGGATGTAATTTTTTGTGAGAAAGGTTTTTAAAAAAAAACACAAGATTAAACGACCCTTTTTTTTGCAGAACTTGGGGGCCCCCCATATGTAAGGGGTGACATTTGCAGGGGTTTTTTTTGGGCAGGAAATGACTGTGTTTTCGAGGCATTAAATTGAAAAAAAATTTTGGGCCCCATCCAAAAAAGTTTGAGGTAAAAAAATAAAATGCATTGACCGCGCTTGTTTTCCAAATCAGAATCACCGGTGGTTTTAAAAATTTAAATAGAGTGGAGGGGACTATCGTCAGAAAAAAGAATGGGGTTGATTGTGGAAGAGAGAAGATCGTTAATGGTAGAAGAAACAGCGTGGGGCCAGCACGAGTTGGGGGACCCCGGATTAATTTGGGAGAAACTGGAGGAATACCATCTCCTAACTGATATACGTCGATTAGGAAAAAATGGAAAGAAGAACAAAGCTTAGGTGGAAGACCGTAAGAAGGAAGTTTGTTAAAAAACCCCCCATGCCCGGGCTTGGGGCGAAAGCTTTAATGTCAAAAGAACGATCTGGGATTACCAAGAAATTAAGGGATTTGTTCCAGTTGTGACATTTTCCCCAAAATCTGGGTGCCGTTGCTGCACCTGACTAGTCGGGCAAGCTTGGGAAAAAAGGATAGTATTAAGGTCGTAGCTTTTTGAATAGTTTTTAGTTATCACTTGTAAACGGGGAGATCCAAAAATCCAAGGGGTTTAAAAGTTATTGAAACCATAACATTATCTACCACTTTTAAAAAACCCCTTTTTTTATTGAAACACAAAGAAAAATAAATAAAATATCTTAAATCTTCCAAAAAAAAATTTTTAAACATAAAAAGAAAATCCAAACTTAAAAAATTAAGGGTCCTTGGGGGGGAAAATCAGCTGTTAAAAAAACATTTGAAACTTAAGGGACAGTTTATGCCCAAGAAAATTAAGTGGGGAAAAAAATGTCCATTTTTTTTAAAGGGTCCAATAAGACATTAAAATTTGTTTAAACACCCCATAATTGCCTTAGACGTTTTTATCCCTAAGACAAGATAATAAAGCGATATTTTAAAAAAAAATTTCTTTTTTAAAAAAATTTAACTTTAAAAAACACCTTTTAAAAAAAGGAAAAAATTTGGGAGATTTAAACTTATTTCAAAGATTTCGGAATTTTTTAAAAATTATTTTGTTTCCGTTGGTATTTAGTTGAGGTAGAATCCCCCAAAAATTTTAAAAAAATTTGGGGTTTTTAAACCGGGGGAAAAAAAAAAAAAAAGCAATTAAAAAGAAAGCTGAAGCTAGAACAAATGGATTTGGGGGGCTGGGGGAAAAGTCTGTCTTAAAAAATGATTTGGAATAGTGTAAAGCTTGGGTATACGAATAGCCTTACCTTTTGGCAGGGGGGGCCGATTCCCTTAAAATTCCGGGGCCCATCACCGAAATTTTAATAGAATTATGGATTTAATAATAAATTTTTAAAATAAAAAATCTTTTGAGGGGGGAGAAATTTTAAGAATTTAAAAAATCACACTTTTCCCCTTTCTTAAACCCCCAAAAAACCGTGGGAGTGGGGGGGGAGCACGCTCGATGTCCGGAATGGTTAAACCCCAGACTCGGGGAAATTTAAGTTTCAAATTATCTTACTTCAGGCATTTGTTGAAAAGGGCTTCACCAAACCCCCGATTTTCTTTTACTATTCGAAACGATTTTAAAGGAAGTTTTAAGGGATATGGAAGGCCAATGCTGTAAAACAAAATTGTTTAGACGGGGAGCGGGGAAAAGGAGAATTTGGGTCCGAGAGTTTGCGCAATAAATACTAGATCAGGCCGACCCCCAAAATTTTTTTACCAGTATAATTTTTAAAATTCAAACTAACCATAGTTCACCGTTTTTTTTTTTTTTTTACAAAAATTGTTGGTTATTAAATATCTATTATAGAATATTTAAAATATTGTGTAATATTGTATTTTAACATTGATTTAAAATGGAAAGAACTTCCCCCCTTTAACCTTCCTTTAAACGCTTGATTTTTTGGAAGTTTTGCATTTTTCCCAAAAATCTTAGTAAAATAAAAAAAAAAAGAGTTTTTGAAGTAAATTTCAAACATTATAATGTTTAATGTACTTATAAAAAATTTTTGATAAAAGGGGGGCAAAATAGTGATAAGTACCAAAGGAAACATAATTTTTTTTTAATGACCCCAAAAAATCACAAACATTGTGGTATTCATCTAAAAGATGTTGAGTTTTTTTTTATTTTGATCTTTAAAAAGGGGATCAAAAATTATTTTTCAAATTTTTTGGGGTTTTTCAGTTTTTTTTTTTTTTTTTAAAAAATTTTAAAATTTTTTAAATTTTTTTTGTTTTTTAATTTTTTTTACTTTTTTGGGTCAGACCAAAAACAATGACATTTTTTAACATCAGAAAACCCTTTTTTTAAAAAAAAACCATTTCCCCTCCCCCCTTATCCCCTGTCTTTAATAGACCCGTCTGCGGGGTTTTGTAATGGATCGGCCCGACTTTTAAATTTTTTTTTACATTAATTTTGGGGATTGAACCAAAGATAAAAGGGAAAATTAAAAAACCTTTATTTTTATTTATTACCCTTATTTCGTTTTTGTTAAAAATTATTTTACCTGTCTATTTATGTTTTTTATTTCAATTCAAAATGAAATAAAAATTTAATTTTTTACTTAACCGATTTCTATTTTTTTTTAAATAAAATAAATGATAAAAAAAAACAAACCCTTTTTTAAAAATTTTTACTAAGGAGAAAAAAACTAATTAAAAAAATTAAAAATTTTAGTAATTATTTTGTTTTCCAGAGATATTTATTGAAGTTAAATTTCAAAAAACTTTAGAAACATTTGTACTAAATCTTTTTAAAAAAAACTAAAAAAAGGAAAAAATTTTAGACGGGGAGACAACAAATGGATTTCTGTATTTTAGAAAATTGTTTTTAGCGACAAAAACAAGCGGTTAAGCGACGACAAAATTTAAAAGGGAAACCGCGACGTTTTTAAAGGCCAATTACAAAATTACAGGGCTAAACCACCTAAAGAATTAAGTCTGGGAAAAAGTAACAGTCATCCAACCAGGGCTGAACAAAGTATTTATTTTTTCGTATTTTTAAAAAGCGTTAAACAGTCATCTTGTCTCATTTTAATCGACTGAAAAGGTTATTAGTTTATATATAATAATATATGTAATAATATTAAACTTTAGTACAGGGGCAGGGGAAAATGGGTCAAAAGCTAAATTTTAATCTATACAAAAAAATAAGAAAAAAAAGAAAACTTGTTTTCTAATATTTTTTTGTTTTCAAGTTATAACGAAAAAACTTAATATTCATTAAATTTAACTTTTTTTAATAAATGGTGTTTGTTGCAGAAACACTTTAATCTTTCAACCCTATTTTTTCTTATAAAAGTGGCAAATATTTTTCTAAATTTTTAAAAATAATAAAGATCTAAACTTAAACAGTAAATTTCCCTTTTTTGTGAAACGCCGCTTAATAAATTTAATCATTTTAAAAATTTAAACTGAAAAAAGAAACAAAGGGCCGCCCGTCGCAGAGGTAAAACACAT
>JAHBCN010011726.1:0-28184 GCA_019359885.1 Listronotus oregonensis
AAAAACCCAAAGTAAAAAAAAGGGGGAAAAAAGTTATGCATTTAAAAACATTTCCTATTTTATTTTTTAATTGTTCTTACATAATTAAAAAGAGTACAGAAATTTTTTAAGTCATATGCTTACGGAAACAAGTGTTTCAGGGGTTAATATTGAAAATATTATGTATAGTCCCAAAACCCCCTTTTTTTCCCCCAAACAAACTGTTAAACTTTTCTATAACAAAAAACCCGAATAAAACTTTGTTTTTGTTAACCAACCTGGGTTTATACTTTAATATTAATGTACAAATGTGGAAATTTTTTTTTTCCCCAATTTTTTTTAAATTTGATGACTACTTTTCCCTAAGTATTTTTACATTTATTTAGTTTTGGGGGTTTTTTTAAACGTTTTTCCCCCCCAAAAAAAAAAAAAAAAAATCAACGTCAAGTCACAAAATTTTTTTTTTTGATCTATAATAAAATAAGACCTGCTCTAAGATCGATTTATGATACTTTTTTTACAACTCAAATATTATTATATTTTAACTCCAAATTATTCTTTTTTAAAAGGCGTTTTCAAAAAATTTTTCCAAAATAAAGGCGTATTGTTTTATAATTTTTGCTTATAAATCAATCTCATTCTGGAGGTGCCTATTAGTTTCATTTTTTGGGGTCCAAAAAAACTACCCCCAAAAAATTTTAAAAAAATTTAAATTAAAATACTTTAAAAATCTGTTAGTCAAATATTACTTATGGCTATTTAGAAAAAAAAAAATTGTATTATTTGTTCGCCCATACTGGTGGTTATAAAAAAAAAAAAAATACATTAGAAGGCAATACCGCTTAGAGAACCTCTAAAACTTATTTTTGGAAATAATACAACTTACTGAATAGATATTTAAATTGCGTCTCTTTAAAAACGATATAATACAGGTCTAAAGAAATTTATATAGGTATTACAATTATATGGGGGGAAATATATTTTTTTAAATACTTTTTAAAAAGCATTTATTGCAACGTACTTTTTTTTAAAAGTGTATATTTTGGGAAAAAAGGGGGCCGAAAACGCTCAAAAAATTTTAAAAAAAAAAAGGCCAGACGCGTTGTGGTTATATTTAAAAAAAACCCCCAAAATTCACATTATAGTTTTTAAAAAAAAGGTCAGAAAACAGAACCAACCGTAACTTATCAGAACTAAGTAAGCAGAACTAAAACAATACGTCGTGAGCTATGGGCACAATATTTTCGCTATTTAACAGCAAAATTTCGTATTATAAATCCATTTAAAAAATAAATTTCGGTCTTTTTTTCATATCCTATTTTCTAATTATTTAACGATAGAGAATTAGGTTTTTTCCCCTGATTAATATAGGGGGGAAAGCCGATAAAGCAAAAAATTGTATTGTTCATTCACCACTCTTCAACCTTCCCTTCGGCGAGCACGAAATTCCCCCGGGGTGTCCAGGAGCCACACGGAAAGCCAGTCAAAGAAAAAAGGGAAAAAAAGGAAGAAGATTTTCCCGGGGCCGTCTGGTGTCGATAAAAAATGGTAAGACGTATTAAATTTTGCGGTCGTCGGCCCGCGTACCGAGACGCCACAGATGGGGAAAAGGGGGCAAAAAAAGCCGGGGTCACGAAGATCTGGGGGTCGCTCCGTTGCCCCGTTTGTTAAAATTGGGGTTTTTATTAAATTTATAATTTTTTTTGCATTAACCAACAATACTTTTGAAAAATTAATTTTAAAAATATTTACGTTTAAAGGTGGTACGAAATTAAGAAATAAAGAATGAAAAAATTAAAATACTTGAAACCTTTTAGCCCAATAATTTTAAATTTTTTGGGAATTTCTAGAAAAAAAAATAAACTAAATACGTTTTTTTTTTAGCTTTTCCCCAGTCTTATATACAATTTCATAAACCACTTCGCATTTTTTTTTCAGCATTTTTTCAAAGGTTTTTTGGGTTTTCTGGTTTATTATTTATTAAAATCAGTACCTAAACTATGAAACGAAAAATTTTAAATCTTTAATAAAAATAAACTGATTTATTTTTAAAAAAACTTTAATCGGTCGACTAAGAGCTTCAAAAAAAGGGCAAAAAAATTGTGGCTGGATAAATAAAATTGATGGTATTTAATTATTTGTGGATTACATAATATGCCAAAAAAGAAAATTTTTTTGGGTTTTTATTTTTTTTTCTTTATCGTCAGTTTAAAAGGGAAAAGTTACTATAATCTGTACGTTTTTTATTGAAAAAAAAACACCAAAAATAACCATACCGGGGTTTTCTGATTTTCAGGAGCCAATGCAAAGCATTTTTTTTTCAATTTGGGTTTTTCCCAATAAAAAACGAACAAATTGACATTTGTTTTTTTTAATATAGTTAAAAAACACCTAAATAACTTGCGTTAAATTTTAAACATATGAACAACTCATTGAGTACCTTATGACTTGTAAACCACTTTTTTAAAGAACTCGTTATTTTCGAAACAAAAAAAAAAGTTTCTTAGTGACTTTTCTTTTAAAAACCCACGATATGGTCAAATGGCAAAGTACATTTTTTGGGTTATAGACTCTCAGCTGACTGTAACCTGTAACACGTCGATATTTAATAAAACCTTTTTTCCGTAGTTGTATCTAGTACTAGATTTTTTTTTTTGTCGCTGGTTTATACGACTCCAGTAATGAGGTGACGCAATACTTCAAATTCCCCCGCTTAAATATAAAGTTAATGATTCCCAAAAATTATCAGTCGCGATCCTCCCAAAAGGGGTCCTAGAATACTCAAACCCGGTATTCTATTCATATGTTATCTAGAGCAGCGTTTCTTAACCTTTTTTGGCCAACGGACCAATTTAAAATTTTTAAAAAAATTCGCGGACCAGTAATATTTTTTTTTAAAAACAAAATTTACTAGGTATTAAAAAACTACTACAAGGGTTAATCGTAACATTTTTTTTATCGTTTACTTACAATAATATTTAAATGTAAAGATATATAATTTTATATACATATAAAAATTAGGTATAAAGCTTTAACAAAAATCACAGAAAATTATAAAAAAAAAACACAAACTCATGGACATAGGAACACAAAAAAAAATATTACTAAAAGTTAAATAAAAGCATTTACAAAAATATAATTTGTTTTTTTTTAAGTAGATTTTTTTCATTCCGTCCCTAATCTTAAATTACATAGAATTAAAATGAGTTTAAATATTTATATATCGAAATTTTTAAAAAATTTAAAAAATTTAGTTACTATTATTATTTTTAATAAGTAAACTTCTTATCGGCGGTTAAAAAAAATTGTCCGCGTACCAGTGAAATTTCTCCGCGAACTCCCTAGTGGTCCGCCGGACCGGGGGTTTAAAATGGCTGAGCTAAAAAAAAAGAGATGACAAACCCTATGTAGCCAAACGTATCCTCATTAACCAATGACACCAAAATTTTTTTAAAAAAAATATTACTATGACAAGAAATATGAAAGAAAGAATATAAAGAAAAAAATTTTTGGGGATTTAAAATTTTTTTTTTCCCCTTCCCCCTATTTTTTTGTAAAAACATTAAAAAAAAATAGACATTATTGCCCCAGGAAGTTTTTTTTCCCCAAGAGCATAGGTTTTTTCATAACACGAAAAGAAAAATAATTTACCTCTGTTATTTTAAATTTTTTAAAAAAAAAAACATTATATAATTTGGTAATTTTTCAAAATATTCTTTACAACATGATGCACTGTGCAATAAACGTTTAATTTGGATTCAAAAATTATCAATGTAGATTTTTTAAGGTATGAACATTTTTTTTGTATAGGGGGGGGAACAAGTTGTTGTGTTTTTTTAAAAAAAAAGGGGGGTATATTTGGTTATTTTTATGTCTGTATTTCGATAAAAAAAAAAAATTAAATACAGAGACTACTGACTACTGACATAATAACATTTGAAAAAACTTTTCTACTGCCAATCTATCATCTAAGCTAACTAATAAATATAATCTAAACTATAAAATATATTTTTTTTTCCCCCCCTTGTTAATTAAAGATTAAGTCTATCTGGCGCTCTTATTCTTCTACCGGAACAGGTCTGTGTCATCGAAAAAAGATGAATTTTTTTTTTAAGAATTTGATTTTGTTCTCTTTTATTCTTATTATCATTATTATCTTTTGTTTCTTTTTCCCCTTAAAATCTGACGACCTAGGTGTTATTTGAATTTTAATAGGCGGGGGGGACACTGATATGGTTGAGATATTGTTTTTTTCCCCCCTGTCATTACTATAAAAAGGCATTGATGGGACACTAGTATCAGGTGATTGTTCTTTTGTTAATATTGACTATTCAAATTATAAGTTTCTCAAAAATTTTATATCATAGGGTTTTATACGCAAATCATTGGCATTACAAATTTAATAATATTTTCCCCCCAACAAGGTATTACTATAGCTTAAAACTTTCATTATAATCCTTTTCCCCATAATTTACTTTCTTTTTTTTTAACAAATACTTGATCATTCACTTTAAAAAAAATATGACTTTTGTTGTTTGAAATTATATTTTATCTTTTTTTTTGGGAAGAGGGTTTTAAAAATCAAATCAAAGTTCTTGGTCTCATTTTAAAAATGCTTTCAGCGGGTGAGATTCCTGTCACAGTGGGGTGTATTTCGATATGTAAAAAAAAAAAATTGCAATTTTTTATAATCAAATGCCCCGGGGGAAAACTCTTCCCCTCTATGAGCAAATAAAGTTTTTTCCAAACCCCTTTTTACGGTTTGCCCCACGCTCTGCTTCTCCATTACTTTGTGGGTGATGGGGGGGTGTCTTAACAGGTTTGATTCCATTTGATTGAAAAAATGATAAATTTACTGGGGGAAAATTAAAAAAGGGGGACCATTTCGGGGGTTAAAATTTTCGGGGAAGGGGCCCAAAAACCGCGAAAATACCCTTTAAATTTTTTAAAAGTCTCAAAACTTGGGGTTTTTTGCCATTTGACTTTAAATTTTTTTTATCCATTTAGATTTCTGATCCATCATAATTAAAAAAAAAAAGTTTTTTTTTAAAAAAAAATAAAAAATGGACTCAAAAAAAAATTTTGTGGTGCTGATTTACGGCTTTAAATTTTTTACTTGAATTCAAAAAAATTTTTGACATTGTTGACAAACACCCGAAAAATAAATTTTCTATATCTAAATTTATATTGGGCCACCAACAGTAGGATCATAAAGCTTTTTTGTCTTACAATTCCATTATGTTGTTCATGAAATAAATTTAAAATATTTTTTCAATGCTTTGGGGAAATTTTGACTTTATTACCTACCAAAAAACAATTTTGCTCAACTGAAAGCTCGTTTCTCCCGCTTAAAATAGGGTTTTAAATTCTCATCATTAATAAAAAAAAAGGAAAAACCCGAAAGATTAAATCTTTTACTTTAATTAACAATAAATTTTTGTTTGTTTCTCTGGCTATATCACTAGATTTTAAAAAAGGGATTTGCTCAACTAAGCAAAAAAAGTACAAAAAATCAGGAATATTATTTTTTTTCTTTGCATGGTAAACGTGACAAGCCATCCGCGTTTTTAAAAGTTACACCTTTCATATTTGATATCATATTGATAACCAGATAAAGTAATAGCCCATCTAATGATTCTAGCTGCAGCAGAAGCCCCGGGATACCTTTTTTTTTGGGGGAAAAGATAAACAAAAAAAGGGGGTGATCAAAAATTTAAAAAACAAATTTTCGACCATAAAGATATTTAAAAAAATTTTTTAAACAAACATGATTCCAAAGTGCTTCGCGCTCTAAGTTGCTATTTTTTTTCACTGGATGATAAAGTACTTGATGCAAACAAAAGGGGGTTTTTTTCCACATCATTGATCATGTGACTTAAAACCCCCAACTCCGTAGCTACTCGAATCACACGTGACATAAATAGGAAGAGACGGGTCATAATGTGTTAATATTTTTTTTGAAGTTAGCCATTCTTTACTATTTCAAAAATATCGTTTACATTCTTTCGCCCAAGAGTCTGCAAAATTTATTTTTTTTTTGACATAAATTAAAAAAAGGGTTTTTTTAATTTTTAAAAAAAAATAACATTGGAAAAAATTTTTTAAAAAATTTTAAAAAAGACCTAAATATGATTTTAATTCATTTAAAATTTTTGGGGTACTGGTGCTGATTTAATTGCCAAAATCTTTTCTTCCGTGGGATGAACTCCATTCATGTCAATAATATTAAAAAAAAATTCCCCCCCTTTTGGGTTTAAAAAAATTTACATTTATTTGAATTTACTTTAACGTTAAAATCATTAAGACGTTTAAATACTTTTTTAACATTTTTTTTAAACATTGACCAAGTGAAGACCCGTAGAAAAAAAATCATCTAAAGGGGATTTAGTATTATTTAAACCTGCCAAGATGCTACCCCGACAGTTTGAAAAATTCCTGGAGCTGAGCTTATCCCAAAAAATTAACCTTGTAAATTCATAAAGCCCCCAAATTTTTTGATAACTAACATTTTTGTGTGTTTTCACTAACTTTAAGTTGTTGATATGCACCCTTTAAATCAATAACCGTAAAATATTTATGCCCCCTTAAACATGCAAATATATCATCAGGTAAAGGTGGGGTACAATGGTCACTATCCAAAACTTGATTTAATTTTTTTTTAAAAACCACACATATTCGTAATTCATTCGATGATTTTTTTGGGGACCACCAAAATAGGACTGGCCCAATTGGAATAACTGATTTTTTTTTAAAAATTTTGGGGCCATTTTTGTTAACTCTGACTCTACTTTGTCTTTTAAAGCAAAATGGCATATCGTATGCCCTGTGAAATATAGGTTGTGCACCATCTTTTAATTTTAAATCTACTTCAAAATGTTTTAAAAGGGTTTTGGTTTTTTTCTTAAAAAAATTTTTTAAAAACTTTTTGGGGGTTTTTTTACAAAAAATTATAATTTCTTGATTTTCAGACTTTAAATTTAAAATAGAGTGATTTGACATATTAAAGGATGGATTTTCCCCGATACTGACATACAAAAATCATTAGACTTACTGACTATACCCATATGAACTTTTTTTAAAAAATTTTTTTTTGTCCCCCTTTTTGGGTTTAATACATCTAACCAATCTCTACCTGGGAAAAAGGGGGCAAAATTATGATTATTTTTTTAAAAAAACTGGGGGGAAGTTTACTATTTTGTTGTTGTGATTGACAAATACATCGGTTTCCCCATAATATGTACTCCTTGACCAGTAAGTACTTTAAAAAATTTTACTTAACAGAATAAAAAAATTGGGGGGCTGACAAATATCTTTTAAAGTCATTAATATGCATAACAGTTCAAAAAAGCACCCGGGGTCGATATCAAAAACAATTTGTTTACCTTCAATAAGTAATTGCATTTTTTCCCCGGTGACACGTTTCCTGGACCTATAAACAAAAAAATCCCATCACTAAAGAGTTTTCATCAACTGACTGGTCTGAATTTTCTCCTTCCTCCCAAGACATTAACTCCTTGTCTTCGGGGGAAATCTACTTGGATGGCCTACCTTTTTGCAAAAAAACATTGCCATGTTTTGGCCGGGCAGGTATTTGGATCATGTTTTCTGGTACATCTAAAAATGGTTTTGACTGACACCCCAAAAATTTTTTTGTTTTTTTTTTCTATCAGACTTTGACTATTTTTTTCCCCCTTTTTATTACAATGACATTTTTTTTTTTTTTTCTTTTCCCAAAAATTTTTTTTTTTTTTTTTAAAAAAAAATTCTGTCTAATCTTTCATCTACCATTGATAAAAGATTACTTTCTACTTCCATTGATCTAACTTGGCCTTCTGTGAGTTCCATAGACGAAGCTATTTCATATGCCCTTTCAAACGTTAAATTATCTTCTGACAAAAGCACGTTTGATTTTTTTTTAGATCTTATTCCCCCGACTAACCTGTCTCTAAGGCATTCCCGATAAAAAAAAATCCCAAAAAATTTTTGTATTGAGAAACATTTTTAACCTTGCCAAAAGTCTTAATATCTTCATTCTGCTCTTGGTTGACATTATAAAACTTATAACGTTCAGCTATAACTAGTCTTTTTTTGGGGGGGGAATGATCTTTTTTTTAAACTTTTTTTTTTTCCCCAAAAATTTTTTACAGGCAAATCCCCCGGGGGTAATAGGTCTTTTAAAATGTTATATGTTTCACCACCCATCAGTGTTAACAATAATGGCACTTTCTTATCATTTTTTTCCCCCCATTACAGGCAAACAGCTGCTCCATTCTTTCCAGATAGGACGCAATATCACTACTTTTGGAATCAAAATGTTCAATAGAACCGATTAACGACATTTTTAGACTTTGTTTTTTTTTACCTCCCCTAGACAGTTTTTTTAAATTTTTTTCCCCTTTTTAGACCCCTATAATACCTTAAAAAATTCAACTGGTCTCCCCCCATCCTGACTTTTAAAAAAAATTTCCTGAGGCCGAATTAAAAAAATTTTTTTTTCTGAATTACCCGACAAAAGGGTTTTTTCCAAATTCTCGTCGCCAAATTTTTGTTGTGTATTTTTAAAAAAAAAGGGTTTTGGGGGGACTTTTTGGGGTTTTTTTTTTTTCTGTATTTCGATAAATAAATCACATTAAATACAAGACTACTGACTACTGACATAATAACATTTTTTGACTTTTCTACTGAATCTATCATCTAAGCTAACTAATAAATATAATCTAAACTATAAAATATATTACACAAGTAAAGACTTTTGATTTAAAAAAAAATTTTGTACGTAAAATTGTTTTTTTAAAAACGTTTCCTATGGGGCGGCTAACCCCCCGGCTGCCCCGGGGTCTGACGCCTAGTACTGCTCATGTGACACTTCATTTATCCGTTTCTTTTCGAGCGTGGGCGCAAGCGTCAACCCCGTCCAGTATGTAATTAAACTTAGCAATATTTAACCTAAAAAATTGCCTAAATTTCTCTTCAACTTTCAATAAATGTCTATTTATTAAAGTTTAAAAAAATTAGTCCGTTCTGGTTTTTTAAAAAATTGATGAACTTGTTCTTTTTTTTCACCATGCTTTTAAAAAAAAATTTTTTTCGTCCTCAATTTTTCTAATAGTAAACCCCAAAAAAAATATTTTTTTTTTCGCACTTTTTTTTAGAAAACTGTATTTTTTTACAACAGCACTAGCGTCTACACTTCATGGGGAAAAGGGTTTACTGGCGTCAGCCGTTTGCGTCAACCCCTGCGCGGGGGCCCCCCGTGCGCCACCTCATAGGAAACTTTCCCTTTAAAAAGGGGCCCAAAAAATTTTAAAAGGCCGTCGTTATTCTCCTTTGGAAAAAACATTTTTTCCTTTAGTTACATGGATCTACGACAATTCGACGCGGAAAATTTGGGCGCGCGCCCCAAAAAAAAAGAGGCAAATATGGCGCGACGGCAATTCGTCGCAGCGACAATTCGAGGGGGGGCCAAAAAACGATACTTTTAAAATTTGACGCACACAATTGGTCGCGTTATTAAAATAGGCTTTTTTTAAATAATGCATTTAATGTAAAAAAGCAAATCATGGGTCTTTTCTACTACGTCACTGCTTTTTTTCGTCTGATATATAATTGGGGAAAATAAAAAACCGCTTTGCTACCCGGAACTAACTATGACCGACTATAATTAATTTGGGGCTTTTAAAAAAATTTTTCTAAATTATCCCCATAGAAGTTATTAATTTGATATTTTCTATACATATTGTAATTGCACTAATCTTCTTTTAGGTATCTTTATCTTTTCTTTTAAAATCGTTTTTTTTTGAACTGGAACTTTCTGTACATTATTTAGCCGTTGATAGATATTGCTGAATACTATAAGGGTGTTTCCGATTTTGGGGGCACAAATTTTACAAGGGGTATTTCAAACCAAAATTTTTCCAACCAATTCTGCTGCGTCGAATTGCGATGCGACGGATTGTCGCATGCGCCCAATTGTCGTACGTCGAATTGACCGCGTCGAATTTCCCCAAAAGTATTGACGTGACACCAGTGTACACCCCGGCTCCAAACGATACTTCGAATAGGTCTATTTTAAAAAATTACGGGGTTCCCCTGCGCTTTTCCAGTGTTTGGGTTTGGGAAATATCCATAAGGGAAAAAAAATGTACCGACCGGTTTATTTATTGTCAAATAGTTTTAATTTAAAAAAAACGTCGTTTTTTTAAATCTTTGAATCCGCCACGGGGTCCCATTACAAAAATTAAAAAAAAAAAGTCACTTAAAAATTAAAAAAGGGTTTAAAGCCGCTGATTCCTTTGTTATAGTCCTTTAGAACTGCTCTGGTTTGACATAATTTAAAAAAGTGTCCCCAAAAAACCCCCCACAAGTAGAACAAAATTTAAAGACTACCTGTTACCTGTTATGCTAAACAAGTGTGACATTTTTAATAAGGTTGTCCGTGCGATTTTATTCTTTATGGAACCAACTCGTGTCCCGAGCTATGTAATTTTCTTCCCAAAGAGCATTTAAAAATATATTGTTGAATAGAAACACTTTAGCCAAAAAATAACGATATTAAATTGTGCTCCTGTATAATGATGAAAATTTTTTTTTCACGACGTGTTTTTTTTTTTCCGCCATTTTTTATCTATTATTTTTTTGGGCCCCCAATAAAACCCCCCTTTTCCACTAAATTTCATTTTTAAACCCCAAAAAACCTGAAAAAAAAAAGTTTAAAAATAATATGGGATATTTCTTCAAACCGATCATTTTTTTAAATAATGTTAAAATGTTTTAATGGATGGCGAAAAATTTAAAGGGGTTTTTTTAAAACCCCTGTTTTTTTAATATTTGTTAGATTTTTAAAAAAAATATTTTAACTCTACAGTTAAATTTTTAAATGAAATGCCCGTTTTAAAAAAAAGACATTTTAAAAAAAAAGCTGTTAATAAATTGACTTGAGGTACAAAAGTCGAAACATTCCCCCCTCCTGGGGTTTTTTTTCAATTACGGCTCAAGAGCGCATTATGCTGCTCAATATTCAAACTTTATTTCCCCCTTTTTAGGACGACCATGGCACTTGAACCATCGTCGTAACTCCCCCAGTTGTGGGCTTCTACGGTGGGGTCCCCAACGAAGCATCATAATTTAAATTTTTTTATTTAATTGCACTAATATTAGAGCTGAAAACCCTTGCTGCCCCGCCATATTTGTAAAGTGGTCCAGGGCAAAAAACTAAAAGTTTGTATTTTTTTTCCCCTTTTAAAACCCATATACGCCGTTAATAGAATTGACTTGAGCTACAAAGTCTGAAACATTCTTAAAATTTTAAAAAGGGCCTATTTTAAAAAATCCCCCAAAAAAGGGTGCAAAACATTTTTTTTGAATAAAAAAGATATCTGCCCTTTTTTTTGCTGTTGGCGAATCTTAGATCGTTGCTCTTAATCAGAAACGTCTCTAACAAATTTACTTTCTACGCTCTTTCACCAAATTATGTGCTAAGTTCTCTTTTTAACCCCAAGTATATCTGTTATGGCAGATTTCACTATTCTAGCTTTCATCCCCATAGTTGCTGGGTCCCCCCAAAACCCGTATGTTCTGGTTAACAAAGAAAAAAAAACCCTCTTCGTTTTTCTGAAAGTAAAAGTATGTTTAGAGCATGATGGGCCCCAAATTATGCAAAACAAAAAAATTTTAAAATATAACATACAGAAAAAAACGCAGAACACTGCGAACATAGGACGATGCTGGACGATTTTGGATGTACCAAAAAAAAGCCGCACGCATTGCTCATCGATCAATAATTTTCGGCAAACAATAATTTATAAGCCCCCGTCGGCCGGCCAAGCGATCAATTTTAATACGTTTATTCCTGAAATAATTCTTTACTATCCAACGCTCTACAGCTTAGTTGTACGGTGTCGATTATATGCGAAAAAATTTTTTTTTTAAAAAAAATAATAATTATTAATAATGGATGTTCACGAACTGAAAGAAAAAATTAAAATCATTAAATGGTGTCACCTTAAAAAACCTGATAGGAGAATTAGGGAATTATTTATTAATTTATTTCCAACCAGGCTTACCCTAAAATTTTTTTCTATTTACCGGTCATTAAAAACTTTTTGAATTTTGTTGTTTAACTCAAAAAAACATAAACATGATAGGCACCAAAAAAAAAAAACAAAAAAGGGAAAAAAAGGGGAAAATTTTAGTGGTGGCAAGTGTTATTGAAAATCCTACAATTTCATTAATACAATTGTACAACAGGTTAATTTGAGAAAAAAGGGTCAGTGGAAAAAGTGCAAAAAAAAAGGATACCGATCCTACAATAAAAAACCCCCTAAAATTTTTCCCCCAAGTCATTTTAGATGAATGCAATTTTGTGAAACAAGGGGGGAAAAAAACAATAAATTTTTTGAGACATTGTTCTTCATGGTCTCCCCCCAAAGTTTTTTTTTTCTGGGGTCATGTAAATCCCAAATTTAGGGTTTTCCCCGGAGAATAGGGCTAATAATATACAAAATTGCAATTACAAATTGAGAATTCTTTTGGGATTATTACCCTTAACATTCTAGCAAATGTCAAAAGGGGGGATTTTATGACAATCTTGGTTATTGTTTGGCTCAGAAAGGTGATTTATTTAGATCTTCCAAAACCCCCGAAAGTTTTTTCTTTTTTTTTTTTTTTTTTAAATATCTCTACGTTCCATTATTTATCTGAGAAAATGCTTTTATTTTATTAGGAAAAACTGTTTTTTTTAAAACCGTAGCCAACGTTGCGGTCTCGTAAGAAAAAAAATTTTTTTAAATTTTGGCTGATAAGACATCCGATCGAAAGACGGTTGTTTTTAAAATAGCTCCCTGCTATTTCCCCTATAAACACTGCATATTCTTACTGAAAAAAAAAACGTAGTACACAACTAAACGGGGAAAAAATAACTCGGGGGGTTTTATCACCGTACTCCCCCACCAGCCCCAAACCCAAAAAAGGGGGGCCACGTGAGGAAAGAGAAAAAAATTGAAATGCAAGCCACAAAATTATTATTGGTTTTTTTTGAATTGGTACACCCCAAAAACATCCAGGAGCCCCCTATGTTCGCAGTACGGTGCGCTTTACTGTACATATACATATCCATGTGGGTTACTTTTAAGAACGACCAAACGCTACATTACATTATTCCTACAGCCGATTACAAATTTATTAAAATATTAAAGTAAAGGATCTATTTTATATCCCCCCTAATTTTAAAATGTCGTTTTTTTAAAAATTTTCCCAAAAAAAAAAAGGGAAAATTTTTTTTTTCCTGAATATAGCTGTCTTTTTCAAGAGGGCAAACTAAAAAAAATATTTTATAAAGCAAAACTTTTTCACTTTTATAAAATATAATATATTTTGGGCTGAAGGTTTTCTGTATAATGCATAAAAAAAATTTTATTACCTTATTTTGTTTTAAAAAAATTTAAAAAATCTGAATACTGAAAAAAAAAAAATTGTTGTTAAATAATGTGGTGCATGAGACAAATAATGAAGCACTTAAATGTATTTTTTTTAAATTTTAAAAAAAAAATGTTTAAATGGGGGAAAAAAAAAAATTTGGGGGGTTTAATCATGTCAAACAAAAACAACTAAAAAAAAATTTTTTTATGTCATACTAAGCAACCATCTTGATTTTTAAGTTTAAGATAAATTCCGGGGAAAAAAAAATGTTTCATCACAATATTTTCAAAAAAAAAAAAAGGCTACTCAATCCAAAAAAATATATATATATATATATATATATATATATATATATATATATATATATATATATATATATATATATATATATATATATCAATTTTTGAATACCTTTTTTTTAAAAACCCAGGCCCTATTAAATCAGCCGCGGCACCGGGAAAAAAACTTTCCATCAAAGTATCATCAAAAAAAACAAATTTTTAAAAATTGAATTGACAATGACACGCTAAATTAACTTTTAAACCCCCAAGCGGTTTGTAACTTGCCATGGGCTCCAACTACTTTAATGTTATAACGTCAAAAAAAATCTTTCAATGAACACGATTCAATGTACAAAATTGCGTTTAAATTCAATCTTCAAGAAAATTTATTTTTTTTTTTGTTTTACTTTTTTTTCATTTTTTTTAAAGAAGTTAATCTTTAGAGCGATTCTTGATCGGAGAACAAGGCGGGAAAAGGGAAATAAAATTCTGCCATGTCTATCTAAATATTCTAAGATGGTTTACAAACTGTAAAAAAAATTTGGGTTGACATTTTTGGTGCAGCGTATAACCAAAATGAATGTTTAGTTTCAATAGTATACTTTTTATAGAATGCAAATAAAAACGCAAGCAAAAAAGTAACATAACTATCTCAGCATTACCTTTATCTGCAGACCATCGACGTAATCAGTTGGAACGCTGCAAAAAGAAACAACCCCCACTTAAGGATAACCCCGATCAAGCGCATCCTCTCTTATTATTCCTTTCAAAATAAGGTAGACGGACTTTCTAAAAATTGTTTCTCTATTTTGGGCCCCAAACTATTTTTTCCTTTTATTTTGTGTTCTTCCGAAGATAGAAATTTAGTAATTTTCCCCTAGAGCAGGGCCGAATTTAAATGGTCTCAAATAGGGAGACGGTATTATCATAAAATTGCCCATCTTTTTTTTTTTGCATCAAAAAAAAAAGTGGAGGCTCGGGAAATTTTTAAACAGTGGCCAAAAAAAAATAAATTCTAAAGGGGGGCCCATCATGTATTTTGGGGACAATCGGCACCACGATTTCTGATGCGGAACAAAAAAGTTTTTTTTTTGTTTGAGACGATTTTTTTTGGGGAAAAAGTGCAGGGCAGATGCCAAAAAAGACACCATACATTTGACTTATGTGCCTTGAAGTATAGGGGTTTTTATCAAATATACCCTGGACTGTATTAAAAAAGAAATAGAAAAACTTGGATAATTAGCTGCTTTAAAAAAATTTTTTTTTAAAATTTCTAAAAATAATTGATTTAAAAAAAAAAAAATACCAAATGTTAAAACTTAAGGAAAGCAGCAGATTTTTTTTAAAAAAAAAAAATATATACTTAAGAAATCCCCACAGTTTTAAAATTAAAACAGAGTTATTTATTATCTGGATAAAACTTGGTATGCCCCCATTATTTTTTTTAAAAAAAAGGTTGGGTTGACGAAAACAAAAAATGTAGTATTGACTTAGTATTTATCCAGCGGGGAAAAAAAGGGGGAAAAAAACTGTTAACCCGATTTAAAAAAAAGACATCAATATTTTTAAAAAGGGGGTTTTTTTTAAAACGTTATTCCCAAAATTACCAGACAACAGTGTTATTGTCATGGATAATGCATCATATTCTCAAGATTTTTAAAAAAAATTTTAAAAACCCTTTTTTTTAAAAAGGGGGAAAAAAAAAATTTTTTTTTGTTACAAAATGATTTATATTTTGAAGAATCACACAGTAAAAAAAAACTACAAAAAGGGTATTAAAAGGAAAAACTTTAAAAAAAGAAAATGTGGTGAAAAAGTTTAGCCTAAAAAAAGGATAAAATTTTTTTTAAGGTTACCACTATATCATTGTTTTTCTTAACTCTATTAAAAACAGATACGGGCTCAGAAAAAAAGAAAAGAAAAAAAAAAAAAAACAAACCACCCAATTTGGATAGGTGTGTAATGTAGTTATTTAAAAAAAAAATTTTTTTGTTGGATTGATGGACATAGTTGAAAAATCTTATTTTAAAACTTCATTTCGATAGCAGTTCTGACGAACTCGGTGACGCTAATTTGAAAAAATAACTGACCAAATACATTTTTTTTAGCCATCCCAAAAAAAAAAAAGAACTAAGAAAAACCAGCAAAGAACGTTAATAAAAAATATTGTTATGTTGATTATAAGTTTTTTTTTTTTTATTTTTTACAGCAATAAAATAAAAATAAAAAAAAAAAAAATAACAAAACATATAGTATTTTGTCATAAATTGAATGTAAATTTTTTTTTTTTTCTATATGTGTAAAAAAAAAAATACATTTCATTTTCTTATGTCTGTAGTCCAGTAATAAAAAAAAAAAATATTAGAACATATTTACTGTATTTTTTTTAAAAAAATAAAAAACTTTTGGATTTTTTTTTGGGCAAAAGGGGGTTTTTTTTTTTTGCCCCAGCTTTTTTTTCAAAATTTTTTTGAAAATTTTTTCCCTGATTCTTTATGGGGTAAAAATTTGGTAAACAATAGGATCTGGACAATAAAATTTGTCATTAATAGGAACCGTTAAAAAAATGAACTATTCCCAAAAACGTTCGTTTTTTTTTTTTTTTACCTACCTGAAGAAGCTCTAATAAAATTAGTACCTGATATTGATGCTCAACTTACCTGCAAACAAAAAAAAAAAAAATTAAAATCTATTTTAGTATATAGAACATCATGTTTTTTTTTAAAAATTTTCAACTCGGGGGGGAAAATAAAGTATTTTGCTCTCATGTTAAGGGGAAATTTTTAAAAAAAAGGAATATTTTTGACCATATGTTTTTTTAAAAAATTTTTTGCCGAAATTTAAAAATGTCTAGGATTTGGCGGAATTATATAAAAAATAAAATAATTTTACCACTTCCCCAAAAAACAAAAAAAAAATTTTTTTTCCCAAAAAAAAAAACCCCCTGCCCCCAAATTTTTTTTTTAATTAAAACAAAACACAAGTAAATACAATTTTTAAAAATTTTTTTTTTTTTCCTTTTTCCTTTTTTTTTAAAATTTTCCTTTTAAAAAATGGTAATTTTAAGATAAAATGGTTTTATATTTTTATTGCTGTTCAAGGTCAGAAATCCCTTCGCAATTCGGAAAAAAATTTTTTTCAGACATACCTTTTATGGTTACGTTCCCCAAAAAAAATTTTTTTATGATAGTTAGATCTTAATTCCCCCTTGTAACTTAATTTTTCATAATTATTCCCAAGTTTAAAAAATAGTATAAACCTATATCACGATACATTATTTTAAAAACATTTTTTTTTTACAATCAAAGTTTTTTTGTCGATGTGTAACACTATAAAAAAAATTTAAACCAGTTATTTGATGTGCCTCATGCGTTTAAATACGGTTATTTATAATTTTGAAGACAGTTAATTTTTTTTTTCCCTTTAATTAGGTTTGCGTCATCCACAAAATCCGTATTTAATTATAAACAATTTTATGGTTAAAAACCAGACATTCTTTTGTTTGAACTTAAAAAAATGGAACTTTGTAGTAGTCTTTTAAGTAACAGTGGCGCGACTAAAAAAGGAATTGTACTGGGGCTGTGCGATTTTCCCCTCGATGTTTTTAAATCGTCGATGTTTTGTTACCGATGCTCGATTTTTTTTAAAATCGATGTTAAAAAGTTACAAACATCGATATCGATATCGATGTTTACCTTTCGATGTTCAATATCCTAAAAAAAAAGTTTCAAAAAAATTTTTTTTTAAACCCCAAAAAAAAATTTTAAAATTTTTTTGATGAAGTGACTTAAACCAAAAAAATAAATATTTTTTCGCTCAGTGGATATCCAACAAGTTTTTTTTTTTTTTTTTTGATTTTTTTTTGGTAAATTGCAACACCCCTTTGTCCCGGTATTTTATCGAGACTCGTTCAATTTCGAGAATTACCTTTTTCTCGCTTCATCATAATTCCTGTTCCATCGTCTGATGGCAACAAAATTCCTTTAAACCCCCCAATTAAGCACCAAAAGCTTTAAAACTGTTAAGCGTTTTAGGTACCTCCGGTAAATCCGGTAGAACTATGGCTGCGAACGAAACGAAATAGTTTAAGTTTTAGAGAAAAAAAAAAATTTTTTTGATCTTTTTCCTTTTTTTTTTTCCCCAAACTTCAATTTTTTAAATTTTTTTTTAAAAAGTAGCAATTTTTTAAGTTTTAACATCGATGTTTAGCAAACATCGATGTTTTTTGTGTTTAAAAAAAGATCGATGTTTTTTTTTGATGTCCCAGTACTAAATGGTACATTTTTTTTTAATTTATAGGTGAGACGTTTTACGTCAATCGGATCACTGAAGTCCCCTTTTTAAAATTTTAGAAGCTGGATTTTAATGACTGAGGTATAAAAAATTTTTTGTTTGCATAAGAGCTTTAAAAAATAGTTATTTTCGAAAATTCAATACGGCGGATCAAATATGGCGTCTGCAACCCCCGGGATTCAAGTTAAATTTAAAAAAAATTTTTTAAATTTAAAATTTCTGTTATCTTTAAAAATATACCTTTTAATTACGTTTAAAACAATAAAAAATTTTTGTCAAAAAGGGGGCAGAATAATAATTAGCAACCCCAAAAATCTTTGGGGTTCCCAAAAAAAATTTTTTTTAAATTAAAAAGGGGGGGTTTTTTTTTTTCCCATTTTGGGGAAATCCCTTTTTAACGATTAAATTCGAAACGTTTTTAAAACCCCCCCCCAAAAACGGGCCCAAAAAGGGGGTGTTTTTTTTCTATTTTTTTTTTGGGGTTAAACGGGTCAGGGGCCCCCAAAAAAACATAATTTTTGGGGGCCCACGTAGTATAGGTAGTTTGAAAAGGGAAAATAGCACTTTTTCCTTTATAACAGCCCACGAAAGTTTGGGGAAAAAAAAACCCAGGTACTAGGTTGCCAGATTCAACTTGTCTAAAACATGCAAAAATTTTTATTTTACGCCACCTTTTAGACAACGCGGTCGTGCCCCCCGGCATTATACAAATAACTACTACCTCTGAACTACCCCCGATTACCGCCCCCGGGTAATGTCATCCAGAAAGGACCAACAATTTTAAAAAAGAACCCCCAAACCCCCCCCCAAACCCCGCACACAGTGTTAACGGGGAAATCACCGCCAGGTACTGGCCGTTCCCAGCGTTCCCAACTTCCGCTGATCTTAGGGGGAAAAAAGGAAAATTTTTTTAAAAAAAAATTTTTTTTTTTATTCTGAAAATTTTTAAATTTTATTATTTTTTTTCCTTTTTAAAAAAAATGTAACTATTATTACATATGATTTAAATGGATAGGTATGATGTCCATGTGCAATATTTTTTTTTTGACTGGCGTTCATTCTATATCATGCATAATCCTGAGACGTTACTTCTTGGGACGAGTAAGGATGCAATCATAGATAAATATAAATTCAAGAAAGCAACCTTGTGGTTGAGGTATAATGGTACACGGTGGGGCAAGTTGGTCCATACGGAATGATACATTGTCAAATTTTGGGGGCCCGGGGCCCCCCGTGGGGTTTTTTATGGCATATGAAAATTACGTCCTCGAGCTCCTTTTATTCTGATTTGAGTTCGGTCGTGATTTACAAAAGGGTTTTAAAATTTTTTTTGGTATTGGTTCAAAGATACAATGCATCGAAGGGGATGGATAAGCCAAAAAATTTAAATCTTTATATCATTGAATATAAGGTTTACCCCTCTAAAATTTATACAATTGCCTAAATTTGATTGTTAAAAAAGGGGGGTTTTTTTTTAAAAAAAATTTAAAAATAGAAGGGGGTTTATTTCTAATTAAATAAAACATTTTTTTGGTTTTTTTTATGTACCTAAAAAGAAATGGGTAAAAATTTTTGCTTTAATCTAAAAAAATTTTTTCCCCTTTGCTATTCGTCAGGGGACAAAAAAGTTTTTTTTTTTACGATTTTTCCCTTTTTCCCTTTTTAAATGAACTAATCAAAATTTCTGTTTTTGGGTGCTGGAGATTCAGCTTTTTGTCCTTTCTTTGCTAAAAATTTTTTTCCATGGTTAAAACTGGTCGAAAAAAAATCGGGACTTAGTTTAAAATTTATAGATAGATTTTTTTTTTTAAAATTTTGTGCATACCTTTAAAAATAATGCCTTTTTTACTGCACATTTTTAACCGCCCTTTACTAATATTTTTTTTTGAAAAGTACTAAATGTTATTTAATTTTATAAAAATATTTTGTTTGTCTTTCTGTTATTATGAGATCGTCTTCTTTTTTTATAACAAAGCAAATAGTACACACTGTCGAATACGTGAAAAAAAAACCCATCTTTATCTGCCGGGGGGGGAAGGTCACCTCCTTGGAAACCCTTTTTTTTTTTTTTTTGGGGGAAAAATTTTTGGTATTTCAGTGATTTGTAATCCCCTTTTTTTTCACCGCAAAAAAAATTTCCCCCCTTTGGGCCCAAAATGCCCCCCGATCTCTCTACATACACTCCCAAAAAACAACTTTAAATCTTGTCCCATTCTACTAAAGGTAACGTTTTTAGGATAATAGTTAATATATTAAAATTATTAGAAACTAATCTTAGATTTTATTAGTACTATTATTGTTGAATATAAAATATAATTTTTTTTAAACTTATTTAAAAAAACCCTTTTATTTTTTTGCACTCTTTCAAAGCCTGGGGATTCCCTTTAGTTTCCCTGTACGAAAAGTTTTTTTTTAAAATTTTTTGTACAATAATATGTGTTTTAGGGTTTTTGGTAATTTAAGTATATTTTCAAAAAAAATTTTTATGCTTGAGAACATCCTGAAATATCTGTTTCCTTATAAAAAAAAACTGTACGTATAATTTCTCCCCAATTACCCCCCCACTACGCAACTGCATACAAAGTCAGAAAGTTAAATTCAAAACCCCAATTATAATCGTGTAAATTGGCTTTTGGGGGGCCCAAAATTTTAGGCCCCGTTTACCTCTTTTCAGAATCAAGGTAATTATAAATAGCACGCTATTCTTTTTTTTTTTTTTTCCCCAATTTTTTTTAAATTTGTTGATACCCCCCTTTTTTTAAATGGTAAATTTATGTCCTTAACAATTTTAGTTTAAAAAAGAAAATGAAAGTATAATAGCTATATACAGAAAAGTAGTTTGTAACATAGGGAAAAAGGGGTGTTTACTAAAGGGGGGGTTTTCCAAATCAGTGGCGTAAAAACAATAACTTGAGGCGTTCTAAATATTATCTTTGAGTTCTTTTACTTATGTAATTTTCAATATTTTGTTTTCTTTTTTAAGTGAATACAATTGCAAACACGCAATGTCCATTTTAAGCTATTAAAATTTTGTGTTGTATGTAATATTGCAAAAAGGTTTTTGTAAGCGGTACGATTTTTTAAAATGGGTGAAATTATTGATTTATATTTTACAGGGTGATTCAGGGGAAAAGTAAAAAAATTTAGGTTGTTTTTAGGGCCCCCAAAAAAACCCAAAAATCTATACAAATATGGGTCCTAGGCCTTCGTTTCCAGATAAAAAGGGGGTTAAAATTTTTATTTTTTTTTTTAAAAACTATAATAATGTAAATAAAAAGGGAAAAAAAATAAAAAAAATCACTTTTGGGGGGTTTCCCCCACCTTTTTACTTTTTTTAACAATTACAATTTTTTTGGGTTTTGGGCCCCCCAAAATTCCCCTTTTTTTTAAAAAAAATTTTAAAAAATTGTTTTTTTATTTTTTACGTCAAAAGGTATACCTGTTAAAAATGGGGGTGAGCAACCGTTTTCGAGATATTTGGATTTAAAAAAAATTCGACCCAAAAAGATTTTATTATAGCAAAAAAATTTAAAAAAAAAAAAAACAAAATGTTTAATTAAACAATTGTTTTTTTAAATTTTTAATAAAATTATTGTTTTTAAATTATGTTAAGCAAAACATAAAAAAAAAATTTAAAAAAAAATAAAACACATTGTATTTTTTAAACAAAGGGATTGTGGACCCATATTTGTTAGACTTTTTTTTTTTTTTTTGGCCCCCCAAAAAAAAACTTTTTTGAAAGGGGGTTTACATTTCGTCATGAAGCACCCCCTTTATTACTATATTTACTTTTTGTACATATTTACTTTTTTTTTAAAAGGGGAAAAATTTTTTTTTATTTTAGGCAGCAAGTTAAATTAACACAGGTACAAAATAAAATGCCATTTACATGTTAAGATAAAATTTCTATATTAAATTTATAATATGCTTAAATAGTTTTACAACCCCGTTTTTTTTTTAAATTTTTTTTCTATCAACTGTTCAACAATAAAGTTCAAAATCATTTATTTTTTTTAGGAAAGTGATAGTGAAAAAGGGGTTTTCCCCAAAATGAACAATGTCCATGTAAAACATGCAGATTTGAATCACAGGGCACCTATTAGTCAAAAACGGGGGGGTCGCTGCAGAAAAATTTTTTTAAAATTTTTTATATCCCAATAAGAAGTAATTTTAAAAAAAAACAATAAATGTACAAGGGGGTTTTCCCTCTCCGTAATTGTTAGTACTATCAAAAAAAAAAAAATAGTAGGGGTGTGCGAACAATCGAATTTTCCAATTATTTAAGGCGAGTTGAATATGAATTCTTTGATTCAATTCAAATTGAATTTCGAATTTGAAAAATTCAATAGTTAAAAAAAATTCAAATAATTCGAACGAATCTTTTGAATAATTAAACCCAATTAAAACGTTTTTTCCCAAATTTTTAAAAAAGGAATTGATTTTGAGTGTTTTTTAAAAGGGGAACTTATTAATATATAATCCACAATATTGGAAAGTTGCCCCGGGGGTTTTTTATAACATACTGAAATATTTTAAAAATTTGTTTTAAAATTTTTTTTTTTTGATTATTAATTAACCTTTTAGATTAGTCTTAAAAAAAATAGTTTTAGGGAAAAAAACTTTCTTTAATTTATTAAATACCTAATTTTAAATCAAAAATTTAAGCGTTTTGTTCCCATTATTATTTCTAAATATAAAAAATTGCTTATACAATCAATTCTTTAAAAAAAAAACTATATTCAAATTGTTTGAATTTTTAAAAAAAAATCGAATTATTCAAATAGTTCAAAAATTTTTTAAATAGTTCGAATTATTCAAAAAGTTGAACTATTCGAATGCAAATATTCGAATAACTATTCGATTCGATTCGACCACTATTCGCACACCCCTATAATATAGGCGTCATGTTTCTTTTTGGGCCCCAAAATTTAAATGGAAAAAAACCAAATATAAAAAATTTTCGCACGCTTTAGAAATAGGGGGAAAAAAAATTAAAAAAAATTTTCAATTTCAGAATGACCCTGTATTTTCTTAGTTGAAAAATACAAAAAAATTTTTTAAAAAAACCCCCGTTTCTTTATAATGATTGTCGAATAATCTACCGTTTTCAGAATAAATATACGGGGTCAGGAAAAAAGGGAATTGGACCTTAAATAGAACACTCCGTACTTTTTAAATTTAAAAAAAAACATATTAAATTATCTTTTCAAAAATATAACATATTTTAATATATTGGTTTTCTATGCGATTTATTTAAATTTTTTTCTTACCCAGTAGGCTATAAAAAAAAAATTTTGGGGAAAAAAAACTGTGTTGACATTGGGGGTTTTTACTAACATTTAACGTAAATTTCATTATTAAATATTAATTTGTATAATTGACTTATCAACATTTTGAAAAATTTGATATGATATTAGTTTATATGGAAAAAAAACGATTTTTTGGGACTTTTTCCCCCGACAACTGGGAAAAAATTTAAAAAAAACATACGGCTCTTTTAGGAAGCCGAGATCAAAAAATATAAAAAAAAGAAAACAAGAAAAATGAAGAAATAAGCATGTTAAAATTTTTTTTTTTTTTAAAAACCCAAAAAATTTTTCTTATCAATATTAAGTTAATTCTTTTTTTAAAAAAAAAATACGAAATCCTTTTTTTTGGGGAAACCGGTAAAAAAAAAATGAGACGCTTTCAAAACCAAACCAATAAACAAGTTTAGTCCCTTTAAAAAAAAAAAGTTAATTTTATGTTGTTATCTCTTTTGTTTTAAATTTTTTTCCCCCTTATATTCTGAAAAAAAAAAAAAACTTAAGATATCAATTTCACATTCTTTTAAAAAAAAAAAGTCAAGTTAAAAAATTATTAAAATTTAAACACATAAATATAACAATTTTACTTATATTGCTTTTTTGGGAGCCCCAGATAGGGAGCTGAATCAACGCCTTTGGATTTTCAAACAAATACAAAACTGAATGTTTATAACAATTTTATAAGTCAGAACGCCTGCGTTTTTTAAGTCGTATAAGGGTGTTTAAAAATAGTTTTAATTTATTGTTTAAAAATTTTTTTTTAGAACCTATAAACTACAAAAAAGGTAAAAAAAGGAACTTAAAATAAAAAAAAATGTGTTTTTTTGTAAATCTTTATTAATTTTCATTAAGTTAATTTAAAAAAAAGCGCACCATAATTTTTGTTTATAATTAAAACTCACTACCAAAATCTGTCTGTGGAATGACTATAAAATTAATTATGCCCCTGTTTCCAGGAACATCAACTCTAGTATGCTGCCTAGTATCATAAAAAGCAACTAAAAATATATAAACCTCAAAAAAAAGAAATATTTTAAAAAGGTAAAAAAATTCTATCATATTAAAAAATATTCCAAGTTTACCAAAGGCCCTTCCTCCCCTTACAGCTGTAGCGGGCATACCGACAAATCCAATTGGTTAAGCGCCCACCATTTTGGTTTTTTTCCCGCCTAGAATTATAAATAATTTTAACGGACTTCGGCAATAGTAAAAAATATATGGGTTTGGGTCCAATTTTGGGGAAAAAAAAATTTTGGGGCTCTTTAAAAACAAAAACATAAATAGTAGGCAACTATTTATGTTTTTTTTTTAAAAACACCAAATTTTTTTTCTATTGATAGCTAAAAAAAGGTTTTAAAATTTTTTCTGGCGGCCCCCCCTTTTTTAAAAAATTTTTTCTTTTTAAATTCTTTTTTTTTTTTTTAAAAAGAACCGAATTTTCATTCTTATACTAGTCCCCAAAAAAAACTAAGGGGAAAACACCCACGTGACACTGCTGCCCGACCGTAAGATAATGTTAAATTAGCTCTTCGAACATAATACTTGAGGCAGTCTTGGGCGATTTCACGCAAACGGAGGAAAAAGGGTTTTTCCTTTTTGGCACACAGACACCTTTTCCGTTGTAAGGGCGTAAGGTGTTTTGAAAAATCTCTCTATTAACAAAGAATGACGATTAACTTGATATACCAGTTACATAAACTGCATAGTATACTGTCAGTAAATTTATAGCAACTGGAAGATACTGAATGTTTTTTTTGATATATGCACCTCCGTTCACCATGTATTCTTTTATTATGTTGCCATTCCACATACATCAATTTTTTATGGCCCCAAAAGTTTTGTTTTTATTATAGGGTCGTTAAAAAAAGGGGTTTAAAAAATAACTTTTTGCATTGGATAAAATAGTGCAGAACATGTAATAAGAGTTAAGTTTATGGGGGGAAAATATATCTTACAAGTTATCTCCTACATTAATTCTCTTTTTTTTATCAGTTTGTACACTGCTTTAAAATTTTTTTTTTTGGGGGTGTTATTTTTTTTAATTTACATTAAATTTTTTTTTACAATATCCCTAGTTCTTAAATTTTTTCCGATTTTTTTTTTTGTCACGAATTTATTTTGTTTTAAATAATCAGGACTGGGAAACAATTTCATATAACTAATTGAAGGGGGGGGAAAGGTATTCGGTGAAAAATTTCGTAAAAAATAATTTCATATGATTTGTTATAATTTTTTTGTCATAAACGACAACAGTTTAAATTTACATATTCAACCATGAATAATAATTTTGGAAATATTAATATTTCCCCGGTTTTTTTTTTGTTACCATAATAACGAAAAAAAAAATAATGTTTCTTGGGATAGAAGAACCGGGTAGGAAATTATTTATACCCCCAATTATTAAAAGTAACGCGAATTTTTTTTAAGCACATTTTTTAAAAATTTTTTTTTTAAACCCCCCTCGCCCTATTACCCGACAGTATGTCAAACATAATTTAAAAGATTCATTTAACTAGTATTTAAAGCAGCTTAATTTAAAAAAAAAATCTTTTTTTAATTAAAATTTTTTTAAACATTCGAATAATAAGTCAAAGAAAAATGTTTAAGGAAATAGTCAATTATTTAAAAAATTTAAAACTTCTAGCTTCAATAAAAAAAGGACAACTGTACCCCTAAAGGTTAATGGAAAGAAATTATACTTTTGCAAACAAAGGTTATGGGTAACAAAACGCAAATTAAGCAACTTAATTTTTTTTTTTTTCCCCGAATTCTGATCAGTGCGATTTAAAAAATAAAACTTTAAGAACAACATAAAATTAGTGGCGTAGCTAAGTTTCCAAGGGTCCAAATAAATAAAATTGCGGCTCTATTTAAAGTGGTTTAAGTTTTATAAAAAAAAAAAACAAAAATTTTTTTTAAAAAAGGTGAAAAACTACTTCATTACCAGCTCCTTATCGCCCACTGCAGGGCCTAAAAAAAAAATCTTTACTAGGTATTAGTGTAAGATACACATACGAGCATAGTTGGTAAATGCTTTGACTTTTCAGGATTAAAGGTTTAACACAATAGATAACAGAACGATGTTTCAAATTTACGCTAGGCCGTTACACTTTGGTTCCCGCATCTTTGGTTTGGATTTCGTTACAGCGTAGCGTTAAAAATTGAAACAAATAAGAATACACGTACGTTTACTACGGCAGTCCAGCATGCTTAAATCAATACTAATTTACGTAAATCGTTGCTATTTTTTTTTAAAAATTTAAAAAAATTTGCACGATTTTTTTATAACGAAAAGACGCTATAAAAATAAGGGTTTTTAAAAATTTTTTTTGAAAACCTTACTAAAATGATTTAAAAAAAAAACAAAATGTATAGCTAAAAAAACCTAATTTTTATGGGTACAATAAATGTCTTCATTATATAGCAGTAAAAGTCACCCCCCAACAAAAAACTGGACATTTTGCACATGGGGTTTTCACAAATAAAAAAAAGGGAAAAAAAAAAAAATTATAATAATAATAAAAATGGAAAAATTTCAATTAGGTAGAATCGGATTGGGTCTACGGGAAAATTTGTAGTCAATTGGTTAGAACTCTATTTTTTTAAAAAAAAAAATCAAAAAAGTAACTCTTTTTTTAAATGTTTTGTAGGAAGTAAAAAATTTCATTTTATTTTTTAAAAATTTTTGCGAAAATTTTATCTATTTTGAAACCCAATTAGTTTAATATTTTTTTTTTTAATTTTTTTTTTGATTTCATAACAAGTTACATTCTACCTTTTTTTATAACGGACCTCTTTTTTTGTAGCGACTGTAAAGGAAAGATATGTAAACTTTTTATTGCGATCTATGATGCAGGATAATTTGTTTCAGGACATTTTTACAAGTTTCAAATTTTTTTTTTACCTTGCTTTAAGCTGTGTTGAAAATTTTTATCTAAAAGGGGGAAGAAATTTTGGTGGGGGTTTATTTTTTCCATTTCAGTTTTCTTCAAAGGCTATAAAAATTGAAAGTAAAAAAAGTTTTATTCGATATTTACATGTAAACTCTTTTTTTCGTCGCTCAAGGGGGCTAAAAGCCCCCCCCCGCTTGGGGGGGCCCCAAAGGCCTACCCATCTAACCTTTCGATAAAACCCCCCACTGCAAAAAAATTGTTACACATGGCTTGCACTTTGCCATCTCATTAAAATGTTTAATAAGCCTCTACATCTATTTATCAATACATCTTACTTAAACTTTTTTTTAAAACCTACATAATTATGATAATAAATGATACAACAAACTATATGTAATCTATATGATCTCAACGTTTGCCAAAAAAATTTTTAAAAAAAAAAGCAACTTATATTATGTAAGGTATTACAGATAACCGCTAAATTAAAATGTTATGGCGCTTTTGTCTTATAAAAAATTCACTCCAAAGGGAAAAACCGGGGGGGGTTTTCATATTTTCACCCGATTGCCCCTTATGAGAAATAGCAACCGTTTGCTTAATTGACACGAACCTCAGACTTCCTTTCCAGCTTCGATATGAAAATGAGTTAGGCTACTAACGTTGGCTTTCTGATTTTTTTTGGAAGTAATTGAATTGATAAAAAAAAACATGAGCAGGGGTTCAGTAAAAAAAACCCCGAGTCTATAATAATAAAATATGGACGGTAAACATGCGGCAATGCCTTTCAGGGAAAAATTTTCCGGGGGTACGTCTTTTTTAGCTACGTCGACAAGGAGTTATTGAAAAAAACATCGGAACATCGTCACGACTGAACTTGGAATCCGCGAGTTGAAGAGTGCCATCAATAACGTTCGTAGTGTCAAATGACCAACTCAGTAATTCAAGCACACAAAAAAAATTTCATGTAAAATGACTTAAAAAAAAAAATAAATTTTTTTGGGTTTTTTTAAATTTTT
>JAHBCN010011727.1:0-7500 GCA_019359885.1 Listronotus oregonensis
TCGGCGTCGTTTTAAAACTTTCCTTTTTCCAAAATAAAATATTCCTTTAGCACTTATACCATAAATAACTATTATTATTTTTTTTTATTTAATAATTTTTTTAAGGCTCATGCGAATGCTTTTAATCCCACATTTTCTTAGTAGGTAATTGTGAATAACAAAAACGCCAATTAAATTACTTATGAATCACTTGCACAAGTAGTTTATGGTTTATTGCCTTAATTTAGATCTATACATCTGTATTTTTTTAAGGGCTTTTCCAAGGATTTTTTTATTTAACTTTTTATATGCGTGGTTTTATCAATAAAGAATATGAAACTGAATGACCCAGCATAAGTATTAATACTTTATTAAATGAAAAAAATATTTAAAAAAAATTTTTTTGTCTGGCACATATGCCCCTCTTTTTTTGCCTCGTGGATCACTTTCCATACTTCGCGGTTCCCTATTTTCCTAATATTAAATTTTTGTAAATTTATTAACATTTAAATGTGTTATTGATATATTTTAGGTTGATAAATTGCAGGTCGGGAGAAGGAGTATGGGGTCAATATCACTAGATATTTCCCAAAAGACCCACTGGGGAAAATCATCTGACAATTTTAGACCTAATTAGACAAAAATAGAAAAAAAAAATAAAAGATCCTTCAGGACAATATATTCATCTATTCATCAAATATCCATAGTAAGCTTTTTTTGGGGGGGCTTATAAATTTTGAGGTCAAGTTTTACATGTTTTGGGTTAGATTCTTATAGTTTGAGGTTAGAGTTATATTTTAAAAATATGTATCTCAATGAATAACTATCATGGATTTGAGTAATATTTATCATAGGGGCCCTTTTTATTTAAATTTTTGGTTTCCCAGTCGTTGTTTTAGGGTTTTTGAGGTTGCATTTTATGTTTTCTTACCCCCTTTTGCGGCGACCCTAATTTTTTAAAAAAAGAAATTTTATTATCGCCTCATATTCATAAACAGCAAAAGAAAATACCACTTAGTTTTGGGAAATTTAAAGTTGTCATTTTGAACTTTAGTACATTATCATTATTAAAAAATCTTACAGCGACCCGATTAACGATGAGTTACACTACTGAAGAAAAAATATTGATGATTAAATGGTACAAAAAGAAAAAGTTACCAAAGGGTATCAGACATGTTTGCTGCTTAAAATCCAAAAAACCGATATCCGGGAAAAAAACCCGTGGCTAGGACTATCAAAAAATTTGAGACCAAAAGCACAGTAATACATAACTGCAGATGCGAAGCAAGGAAATATCAAAGGATAGAAAAAAAAGTAAAAGATGATAGAGACTTTCAAGTTTTATTTCACGTAAAAGAAAAAAAGAAGGGGAAAGGGGATCACAAGGAAATTTTTTGGGTATTATAGGGAAAAATTCACCCAACAGGTCTCCGGATTTTAAAACGACATAAATACTTTTCATACAAATTTGAAACATTAAAAGCTAATGAATGGGGATGAAGTAAGAGGCAGCAATTTTGCTTTGATATGATGAAAACGGCAAACATGGACAGGGAATTTTTTAAAAAATATTTGTTTTTCTGATGAATGCACATTTACTTTATACAATGAACCCCCTTATTAATTTTTTGGACCATTTCTTCTTAATCGAAATTTGAATGCAGAATATTATTTAGAACCACTCTAAGAACAAAAATTTTTCCTACTTTAAATAATGCCTCCAGGAAAAAACAGGAAGTTTGGTACCGAATGGATGGCTGCCCGGCGCATAAACCCTGATTGTTCGGAAATATTTACTTAATAAAATTAAACCCCCAAATTAATTTGTTTGCATAAATACAGCTTTAAACATTTCGCTGTATGATTATAAAATAATAATAAAGCACTAAATTTTAAAAGTTAATTCACAACTAACTGGTTTTTTTATTGTTGTTTATAAATATGAGGCGATAATAAAGTAACAGTTTTTAAAAAATTTTAAGCATCTAACTAGCAAACGGCGTAATAAAAAATCCAAAATTTTTACCATGGATGTAGTTTTTGCATTTTAAATAAACTTTAATCGACTTTTTATTCAAAATAATTAGGAAAGCTAAAAATTGACCCCAAAAAAAATTTTGGGGATTTTCAGACCCGGTCTGACGATGCACCACCCGGTATATCATTTTTTATATACAAATTTAAGATGTTTTATGGGTAAATATATCAATTGCTTATCAGGAATATAAAATATCACGAAACAAAAGATGAAAAAAGAAAAGAAAGACACCACCATTCCGTATTTTTTCCCCCTGTGCGCCCTGGAATTTTTTTTCTGTCATCCCTTACATCCCTTGGCGCATTCCCAAATTGAAAATAAGTAACTGACTTGGATAGTGGTTTTATGGTATAAAAATTTATTTTTTAAACGATTTTGCAAATTTTTTTAATTTTGTAACTGCAATTATGAACTCTGCTAGGCGAAATGGCGGATACTGAGAAGTTAGCTATTTACTGAAGTTTCAAATGTCAACAAAATCACATTAAAATTAATAATAGGATTATTAAATCAAAAAGATTAGAAACCTTTTTTAAAAAATAAATAAGGATTTTTTTTAAAAAGAAAAGATAAAAAAATTAATTAAACAAAATGTAACAACACATATCATTTATAAAATTAACTTTGAACATTTTTAGGTTTCTTTGTCAAAGGAATTGTTACCTTCCCCCTGCAACGAAGCGAAAAACATATGTATAATTTAAAAAAAACACGTCCTTTCTATACTTTTTTTTATTAGGACAACAATAAACACGAAATAATTAAAAAAGGTTTCACGGTTAGAATCAAACTAAGGCAGAACAATGAAATATACAAACACAGTTTTGCGTTTGACCGAATCGAAACACAATATTTTACGTCCCTACTTCTTTTATAAATTTTAATTTTAGAATTTTTTTTTTTTAAAATAACCCTTTTCGCACATGTGCTTAAAAGTAATATATGTAAGCACAAGTGCATAAAAAGGGCAAAAAGAATATGGCGCAAGTCTTGTGGAACTTGGTGACAAATGAGAATTTTTCCAACTTTTAATATGTTGTAACTTAGGTTAAGACTAACATTGTTTGTATTGTCACAAACCTAATAACTATACAGGGTGACTCAAAAATTTAAAATTTAAAAAATACGTTTGTTCTGTACCTGCAATACAATTATAACGATTGTCGCAAAAAAAACTCTATATCAATGTTTATTCGATACATATAAGCAGCCAAGTTTTGCATTTATTTTTGTTGGCGTTATTTTTAAGAATTATTTTAACGTATAACACATTACAAGTTTCTCTTCTTCTTATCTGTTTAATACATATCTTCAATTCTTGAAGAAACCTTGTGCTCGGTTAGCGAGGATATCCGCAGGGGGAAGCCTTGTGCCCACTGTGTCCCACATTGTCATGGACGACCTACAAATTCTTACAACTGGAAGGGCACCAAACACTGGAATACGCAGACGATCTCGTCATTATGACCAAGGAAAATTTAACAACACTGTTAGGAATAAAATACAACAAGGGGCCATAAACGTAGTTACCAGATGGAAGAAAAAGGAGGGATAAACAAAAGGGCCCTTCCAAATCAGCCATAGTTGCCTTTACCAAAAAAAAAAATTTTTTTGGCCTAGTCCCCTTTTAAAAAGGGCTCAAAAAAAAAACTTAAAACCTTTTTGGAACTAAATCTATAAAACTAAGAAAGAAAGCAAAATAACTCTTATGTTAATCAGACCCCACATAGAAAAACATAAAGCCTTAAACCAAATTTTTTTGGTTTAAATTTTGGGGGGAACCCAAAATAAATAGCGCCTGAGGGGAAAAAAAAGCGACAAAGAACTGCTGTTACAGAAGGGGCCCAAAGGGTACAGAGCACAACAGAAGCCTTGGGGGTGTCTTTTAAAAATTTACCCCTTACATCTTAAAAAGTGAGGGGAAAGGCAAGAAAGGGGCTACTTCTAGCTGCAACAAAAATCAACTGGTGTTTACGCTAGTTTGGGACATAATGACATAGAAAGTCAGGTTGGTGACAACACCCTTGAACAAAAACCCAAAATAATCACAACTAACCAGAACAGCCCAGATGTTTCCCCTAATATCTTTTACCAAAAACTTTAAGGTATAAATTCCGGATTGCAAAAATTGGAAACAACCCGATCTCCCCAGCAGGGTTGGGAAGACATCATCTGGTATACCGATGGATCCAAAACCAAGCGGGTTCCCTGGGGGGCGGTTTACAGTGACATGAGGAATTCAAAAATTTTCAATTTTACTAAAAACACAAACCCCGGAATTTCAAACGAAAATATGTTTTTTACTGCACTGTGCAAAAGAAAATAAAGAAAGGTTTAAATTTAAAAAAAGCGGATTTGCATATTAACAGACAGCCAGGCGTCACGGGGGGGAGTAGTAAACCACTGGGTTGCCCAAGCTGACATGGGAATCCAAAAAGGGAACTTAAAGTCCGGGGAAAACGCAAAAAGGGAACTTTCCTGTGAGTATCGGGGCATTGGGGAACAAAAGGCAATGAAAAAGCGGATGAGTTAGGGGAACAGGAATCATCCACACCATACTTTGGACCAGACAAGGTTAAACCGGGGGATGGATGGGAAAAAAAAATACGAGGAATACTGGGGGAGCCTCAGTAGAACGAACAAGTACTCAGAAAAAGGGAAAATTTTTAAACAAAAAGGGTTTAACAAGGCAGATAACCTAAGGGAAACCGCACACTAGGCTCATACAATGGGGACCCAAGTTGCAGAATGTGCGTTTGAGGGGAAGAAACAGTCTACCATATCTTATGCGAATTTGAAGCGTTGAATCAAAAAAGACAGGCATTATTTGGGAAACCCGGGGAAAGTAAACCCACAGAAATATATTAACCAACTAGTCTCGGGGTTATACAGACTTAAAAGGAAAAAGACAAGACTAATGGGAGGATTGGTTTAAAGATAAGGGGAGATTAGGCCAAAAAGTCCAAAAGGCTGCACTGCCTCCGGTAGAAAATTTAAAGGGAAAAAAAAAAAAATCTGTGTACTTTGTTTTTCCCCCAAAAAAGATCCTTTTAGAATTTTGTTCTCTGTCTGGGGGAAGGGGGTTTTTCCCCAAAATTTAGCATCTAACAAGACGAGCTGTTCGTCCTTATAATGATTCCCCCATTTGGAGTAAACGAAAAACGAATGAATAAACTGTGAGAAATAATGGCGCATTCTCACGATTTGTTTTTTGTTGATTAACTTTAGTGGATCGGCGAAAATCAAATGAAAAACCCTGTGAGAACTTAAATTTTAATTTTAATCACTCAAGTAACCTTGCAAGGCTCACGGTTCAATATTAGTTGCTAACATTAGTGGATCAGTTTAAAAAAAATTTAAAAAAAAATTTTAAAAACATATGTTTTATTTTTTTAAACGGGCAAGATTTTGTTGATTCCACAAAAATTTAATGAACCAATCCCTTTTTGAAGTCAACAAAAATTGACCGACTAAAATTAAAGCATATGTTCTCACGGTTTTTTTATTTATATTTAAATTGTTTTTTTAAAATTGATCAGCTAAAATCAAACGAAAATAAAAGCCTTTCTAAAAATTGAGCGATCAAAAAGGGAAAATTTTGTTCTCACAATGATTTTTTTTTTCGATTTTCCCTTGATTCCCCTAAAGTTGAATAACTTAAATCGAACCTGAAAATGCGCCTTAATTTTTTATTTTAATCTTTCAGGTTTTGTCGATTCCACAAAAAGGGGGGGTCCATTCAAACTTTGTCGCTAAAGTTAGAGTCAACCATATTTTTAGGCGAACTAAATTGCATAAACCGTTTAAATGTTATTTGTTAGTCAACATTAATTATTTAATTTTATACATTCTATACTGCTCTTTATATCGTAGAACCCCAAAAAAGCAACAATATTTTTTTAAAAAGGGGGGGCCCATGATAAAATTTATAGAATTATGTCATAGGCATGATTGTCTGTGAAAATGCAATGATTTGTTATTTAAAAACTGTGGAAAGTTTTTTAATATTAGTAACCTGCTTTTTTTTTGGGATTTTATTTTTTTACTTTTAGTTCTTAAAACTTTTTTTAAGTACGTATAATCGAGTTTTTTTTTCCAATCGCTTATCCAGAAACGGCATTTTTGTGATGTCTAGCTCATTTCAACTTTTTTTTTTCCCTAATTGCTGAAAAAAGTAAACCAGTAATAATTTTTACATCTGCAAGTTTAAATGCTTTTGTAGCCGTTTTTTTTAAAATCTAGTTTCCTCAATCTTACTTGAAATGGGGAAACCCAAAAACTTAACCGAATTTAGTGGATCCACAAAAATTTAAAATTAACAAAAATCGTCTGTGAGAAGCGTTTTCCTTTTATTTTAATTAAGAATGTAGACCCAGGTCTAATCTTTTTAAAATAATAAGACGACGCCCAAAATTCTTCTTATTTTTTCTAAAACGCTTCCAATTTTGCAAAAAAAGTTTTTTTAAAAAATGTTTTTTTGTTAGAAAAAATTTGGACATTGTCACAGCTTTCTGATACCCTTTTAAAAATATTGCTCAAACTGTCTAATAAAATATCAAAAGGCTTCTACTAAATCTTTCTCGTTTAATCGATGATTTTTTAAAAAACCGCGTTCTGAATTTTTATATAATTTCTGGTGTTGATGCTTTTTATTGGATCTTTCACCTAAATCATCTTTAAAATTTTTTTAAATTTAGCAATTCATTTTTTGACTGTTCTAATACACTAATACACTTTTAACCGTTGTGCAAATTTTTTTTTGATTCTACACTTTCCCAAAAAGAAGAATTTTTCCCCTGTACGATATTCAATTTTTTTCCATTTAAAAAAATACCGTGATACATCAATTTTAAGCAGCTGCAAATATACAAAAAAGGGGTTTACAGATCCCCATAAAACTTCACACGTGTTTACAAAAATCTACTATTTTTTTTTGAAAATAAAACCGCTGACCTTATAGCACCATCTCTTACCCCAAGGGCCCAACAAATTAACACAATGTTAAGTTTTAGAAAGTTTTATTATTTCGATACTTAGTTTTAAAAAATATTATTTGCATCTGTGGGGTAAGTAAACTTTTTTACGCCTTTCTATACGTTTTTTAGCTTTAGTTCGAAAAATTTTTCGCCCTTGGTAAAAAAAATTTCCTTTTAAAGTTTTTTATGTTTATAAATTACAGAGTTATGTATACGTGAATTTTAACCGATATTAACTTTTTTTTTTTTAACTATGTTCATTTTATGTGTTTTTACTTACCACTGAACCAAACCTATACAAACAGGCCCTGATATCATCCTCGGTAGATCTATGGGAACTTCGTGAACAAAAAAAGGGAAAAAAATTTTTTTCGGACGGCAAGGAATGGCCACTTTCCTGTATAATCGTCCCCCCGGGGACCTGAAAAAAAAATTGGTTGTTAAACTTTTATTGGCAGTTTGGGGAAACCCAGATAAAAAGTAAAGAAACCTTTATTATTTTAGACG
>JAHBCN010011727.1:12500-28202 GCA_019359885.1 Listronotus oregonensis
TAAGTTCATTCCCTAAACCAAAATTTTTCTGTACTGGCATTTTCCCAAAAAATTGCATTCAGAATTTTTTAAATTTTTCAACTTAGAGACTTTACAAAAAATTTTTTGAAGGTGGTTTTCCGTGTTTTAGACGCTGAAAATTATTGGAAAGTTGATATTGCTTAAAGTTTTGTGTGGGGGGAGGAATGCAGCCTTTAAAGTTTTGCCTATTGTCAAAAAAAGGGTTATTGGTTTTTGGGAGCTGGATGGATTGGGGTTTGGGTTTTTTCGTATGAATTGTTTTTTGAATTTTAAACAACTTCTGTATTTAAAATGTGAACCTAAAAACCCGCTAAATTAGCTTTTTACAATCTTTCTAATATGAAGCCAAGGTTGACAAGGAAGTCTTTTTGTCAAAGATATAAACATAGTATTTTAATTTGGGTCTAATTTAGGAAGTTTTGTACGGGTTTAAAGAAGGGAAGAAGTACTTTCTGGCAAAAAATAATTCAAATGTTTTTGGCAGATGCTATTGCTACGGATGTTGGGTGTCATTTAAGGTCTTTTTTGAAAATAACGTTTACAAGATTCAATTACTAAGACTTTTTTTAAAAAAACGAAGCCGCGAAAAAAGGGGTACCGGACCCTTAATGTACATCCCAAAAGGGACGGATGGGAAAACGGGCCCGGGGAAAAAAATGCCCGGTGCGCCCCGCGATTTCGATACTGCAGCGACGGTACTTTTGAAGAAAAAAAATTATATAATAATTAAAAAAAGTTAAATAAAAAATTAAATTTCTACTCCTTTTTTTTAAAATTTTTTTGGGGAAAAATTTGGGAAATTTAAATTTTTTAAAATGTAATGATTTAGTAAAGCAATTTAAAAAAAAAAATAATATCTTTTTCACGCAATTTTGAACAAGTAAAGTTGCAGCAGACAATTTTGTCACAAAAATGAACCCAATAATAGAAAAAAAAGGGATTGACGCCATTGTAGAAGAGAAACTAGCGGTCAAACGCCAAAAAGGGAAAAAAAAAAGATCGGACGAAACAGGGTTTCCCATTCTGTCAAGGAAAAACCGAGCGTACTTTATAAATATAAATTTACTCTTAACGATATCCTGGACACCGCGGTAACGAGCATAAATGCAAGATTTAATGAATCCAACTATCGAATTTTTAAAACCTAGATCCTAAAAATTTTGACGAAGTCAACGAAGGGAAAAAATACCCATAAATGCTTTTGATCAGCCAGCAAATTGTTAATAAAAATAAACGAAAAAGCTACCGCGGGAAGAAAAGAATTGATCCACTTTGCTGAGAGCGGGTAAAATTTTTAAAAATGGCTTAAGTTTAACCGAAGCTGAAGATAATGATGAGAAAGAATTTCCGGGCATTTTCTGAAAGAAAAGACGAAAGGAAATCAAAGATAATAATGAAGTGAATAAAAACAATACGAAAAAATTTCGTTTTCAAATATGTACCAATTTTTGTCGCAGTTGCGTGATTTGCTGTCTTTCAGTTTTAGAACGGTACAGCTTAATACGTAGTTAGGAAAGATTATCGGTTTGGCTATAAATATCTCGCAACGCAGTGGGATCAATCAAGAGGCCTGTAAACGCTTTTTTTCAAACTGAAATACATCAAAAATCGTCTGGGAAACCCATTTTTCGCCAAAAATTTTTACCCAGCTTTATGCTCATGGGGGGTTAAAACAGAACTCGTTCATAATCTCAATGTTGAAGAGATAATCGAAAATTTTTGCTATTTTTAAATTTATTATTACGTATGTATTTTTTTAAAAATGTTTTCTTGGTGTTTTTTTAGTAATATAAATATACTTCAAAAAAAAGTTAATTTAATTTACAATATTGGGGGAGGGGGAAGGGTGAAGAAAAAAACTCATGACGCCGCATTACTCCAAATTTCCGGTAATAATTTTTGCGCTTATTCGTCCCTGTACCTGGTCACCAAGAGATAGCAAACATCTTAGTGGTCCTAAATCGCCTACTTTTTATGGGTCTATTTTTTCACGTTACCTGCAAAAGAGTGCTTTACGGGATTTAAGTAGAATTTGTTTTCGTCATCTATGTTTTAGCAGTATATATATATATATATATATATATATATATATATATATATATATATATATATATATATATATATATATATATATATATATATATATATATATATAAATATATATATATATATATATATATATATATATATATATATATATATATATATATATATATATATATATATATATATATATATATATATATATATATATATATATATATATATATATATATTCAAATTCAATGAAAATTTTTTGGTATACATGTCGGTTTAAAATGTACCCCCCCTTTTAAAAATGCCACGTGTACATATTTTGAAATAGGGGTTTGGGATTTAAGAAAATTTGGGAGATTCCTTTTTAAAAAAAAATTTTTTTTTTGTAAAACATAACAAACAATTTTAATGACCGTCAAATTTTGGTTGTTTAATTAAAAAAAGCTGCTTCTAGCTTTTATCAAAATTTTTGGGAAAAAAACATTTGTTAAGAAAATGTTTTTTTTTTGAAAAAAAAAAGGTAACACATATTTTAGAGTCAAGGGGACAGTAGGAAACCATTATATATTATTTATTATTATTTAAATTATTAAATGGGTAACTAAAACGGTAGAAATGCAAAATGTATAATGTCAATAGCAAATAAAAAAATTTAAAAAAATAATTATTAATTGAAAAAATGCCAAAAATTTTTTAAAATTAAACTTTTTTGCATTTTTCCCCCCTTTTCTGATACTAATATTTGCCTTCACCTTTAAATCAACTGACATAGGACTATCTGGTTAGCCTAATCACGGGTTCTACTTGGTTCTAGTTATTTCAACGATTGTTTTCCCCTTGAAGAAAATTAAACAAGGTTTCTTTTGTATTTTTTAATTAGTTATTTTTTTTTGTAATACACATTTTGCTATTTTTCCCTTTTTGATGTTTTTAGATTTTCTTAAACAAAATTTAAAACGTCTTTTTTCCGGGTTTAACTGGGTGTCTCACGGGCTGATCAATATTAATTTTTGTCAGAAAATGTCCTTGTTCACAAACAAAATAAAAATATTTAAAAATGTTTGATGGTTTAGATATCTTTTATCAGGAAACCAAACACAAAAGTTATATTGGCGTATTCTTGGCAGTGGTGGATGGGGCATTTTAAAGAAGGGAATCTATGCGTATCAAAAATCTTAATAAACTAACAAATATTAACAGGCGCACCCTATCTACCAATGACAAATTTTTAATTTTTTTTAAACCCAAAAGCTCGTTATTTAAGGTATGTTACTAATGAGTCAAAAGTAGTGAAAATATCCTTTAAAAAACTCAGGCGTTATTAACTTTTCATCATTTTTGTTACTATTTTAATAATAATAAAAAAAAAAATAGTTTCTACCGATAACTTTTCATCTAAATATTACTAAGACAAGAAAAATCATATTTTCTATGGAAATTTTTTTTCCGAATTATGATAAATAGGAAGAAGCAGTTTATTATTATGATTGAAGAGTGAGTGCGGCAACCAAATTTAAAACCGTTATATTAATTATGCCTTTTTCAAAAAAAAAGACAACATTTTTAATTTTTTAATATATAGGGTGTTGGTTTCTTCGGGTTTTTTTAATTTTTTGAAATTTTTTTTAAAGCCGGAACCGAGTTAAAACATTTTTGAACATTATATTTTAAACCGACAGGGGGGTCGTTCTATAGTTACAATTTAGTAAATTTAAAATTTTTTTTAACTCAACATACTTTAAAAATTGATTATTTTTAAATTTTAAAGAATAAGTATATAGCATTTAATGTAATCCGTATACTGACAGAAACCCAAAAAACACATTTTGTAAATTATTTAAAAAATGTAAATGACAGGGCCCCCCGGGTTGACCACAGTCTACGGAGTTGATTCTTTTAAATTTGGAACTATAAAATCTAAATATTGTCAAATTGTGTACAAAAGTATTTTTTTATTAGATGGTATAATTAATAATTAGGAAATTTAAAATTAAAGTAGTAAATTTAATTGCTTCGGAGTTGACAGTATTTATTCCGTGTCTAGAAATAGTTTATAGTAGTAAGAAATTTTAAGAAATAAAACAATAATATGCATTTTTCAGCTGTTTATTATAGTTTAAATGCAAATGTTACTTAATAATATATGATAGTATGCTTAGAAATTAACAAATGTTATAATTAATTAAACAAGACGGATTAAAAAAATGATGACCTCTTTTGTCAATAACTGGTACATCCAAAATTTTTTCAATATATTTTTTCTCCACTAGTCCAATGTCACTGACTGGTGGATATACGAAACAAAGATTACGAGATTTTCTAAGAAATTTTACTTCATAATTATCCGAATCAATAACATTTGTAGTAAGGCCAATAAAATGTTTAACAAATTTTTTGCCTTCAAATCGTACAACTAAATAATCGCCAACTTTATAGGAGAGTGAAGCATCGTTTTCTTTATAGCTACTTAAAAAATAGCTAAGGGGTAATTGATCCTCTTCGCCTTCGTTTTCCTCGTCTTGATTGTCTTCTGCTTTAACTTCGTTGTCTTCATCGGACGAATATACATCACTGTAATTTAAACGACAAGCTAATAATGTGTATTTAAGGAAATACCCATTTTATTTTGGTTTGGAAAAAAATTATGAGTAGGAATTACTAAAAAAGGAATAAAAGCCAATAAAAAGGATACAATTAAGGGGTAGTGTTCCAATATGATAATGGCAGCATACTTCAGACTCCTTACAAACACTGCAGGTCAGTTTTCTAAAGTTTAAAACATTTGAAGAACTGGCTGACCAAGTAATTTCGTGGGTCTGTAGGCACCCTCTAAAACGATTAATTTTGCTTGGCAAAATAATGTCTAGACTTTCAACATCTTTGGTTGACACATATATGACTCGTATGTTCTTTATATTTGCCTGCAGTACTTCAACCAATGATGGAACGTTCGGGATATCTTCACCTAAAGCGACAATTTTGTCTGCTGTCCGCTTCAAACACCCACCTACACCATCAGGAGCTCCTTTTCCATGGCCCTTCTCAGTATAGTTCCAGGTGGCAGCAGAAAGTGCCGTAAATAATTTGGGAATTTCCACGCCAAAAATATAGAACATCTTAAAGTTTCGATATTGGGTAGATGGTCCGTCGCTAATGAAATGAATCTTCGTTACATTTGGATTAATTTTAATTATAATTGAAATAAGGGACTTTAGGTGAGCAAGGATAGCAACTGGATCTTTTCGAGGACAATCTGAAATGGTACAGTAGGACCGATGACTAAGGTATTTTTATCTTATAATATAACCACAGTATGCAGAACAGCTTGTTCCTTGAACCACCGAAGTGCATAGATTGTATTTCACGATTGTACTTGCAAATAATTTTCTGAAAAATCCATATGGAGAACAATTTCATTTTGAGTAATATTCTTTTTATATTATCAAGTTTTAATATTGGTGTTTTCGATTGGAAAATGTATCATGTATTTTTTTAAGGGAATTGACTAAAGTTCTAGTCATTTAAATCTTGGTTGTTGAATTTGGTACGAAGTATTTTTTTGCATTGTTTCTTTTTCCCCGAAACAAGAACTGTTTTTTTATTCCACCCATTTGAAATATACTGCTTCTTCCTCAGCTTATTTTCTTTAAACACTATCTGCTTCTCGGCACAACCATTTGGTTCAAGTTTTTTTTTGAACTTCCAACAAAAGATGCATTTTGCTGAACTTTCATGTATTACCCCCAAAATTTTTTAAACCCTTTTTAACCAGAAGTTCGACATTTTCGCAAAAGGGTGCATAGGCTTTTTTCTTAATTTGGAAAAAAAACTGTAAAATGGTCTAAGTCGGCAAAAGAGGAGAATTATGGGAAAATTTTTCTTGCATGAAGTCTTTATGAAGTAGCTTTAGAGGCTTTTTAATAATCTTTTTTGTTTTTTAATGCCATGTTTTGTAACGTGCTCTTTTCCGGGACATAATCGATAAGAATCTTTCTCAAAAACTTTTTTATTTTTTTTTTAATTTGTATATTTTATTTTTTTATGCTACAAGAATTTGGGCTTTCTTTTTTAAAACCTTTGATACAACACTTCTATTTAAAAAAGTTATATTTTTTTAAAAAGGACCTGTTAAAATTTTACGGCCACAGATCTTTCTGGATTTTTCTTAAAATTTTTTAATTACTGAAATTTGGACTTTAAAATTCGGGGAAAAGAAAATTTTTTTTTACATGTGGAGGGACTGGATGATTTTGTAACATTTCTTCTATTTTAAAATTTGGCGAATTTTTTTTACATTTTGTGTCTTTTTTTTAAGCCTGTAATATTTGGCCTTGTACTTAGCGTGGCTTAATAACCACATCTAATTTATTTTTAAAGTCGTGATGGTCCTATAACCTTAGATCTATCTCTCCTAAATTTTTCTTTTTTCCAACAGCTTTTCTCTTGAGCCCCGGGCGTTCACTAAAACTGGTTGATGGGCTGAAGGGGGAGTATTTTCTTCCAAAAGCATCTCTTGGGTTTCGTTTTTTAGCCTTTAGCCTGTGTTTTCTTGCACTTCCAACCCATTTTGCTCTTTGACTTTTTTTCACGCCGAGACAGTTCTTTAATTTTTTAACCTTCCTGTTCAACTCTGCGCTTCCATCTTTCTGTTTTTTTTTTTCATTTCGTAGGCGTTTTTTCTTTTCAACTTCTGCCTTTTAATACGCTGAAGTTCCGTTTTTCGCTTTCTTTTTCTTCTTCAGATTTATGCTTTGCCATTTTAATTAGAATAGCTGTAACAAGATGAACATTCACTACTGTAAATATTTATAAGAAACCCTAAAAACAGTACTAAATCTACCTATCTATCTTAGTTTTGTCAATAATTTTTTTCTGAATTTCTTAGTTTTGTCAACTCCCAAGATCGATGTCAACACCGACTTTTGGGGTTGACTGCCTCGGAGTTGACAAATTGAATTAAGACCTTAAAAAATCAAAAAAAAACAAATGCTTTCTTTTAATTTTAAAAATTAAACTTTACAGCAAAATATTTTTTTGTCACCCAATTAAAATTTAAATAAAAGGAAAAATGTCGGTTTTTACAAAGGGTTCGGTGTTGAAAATAAAAAAAATACGCTTACCTTTTTTGGGGCTAAAATATTCACAATATTGGTTTTAAAATCGTGCACATCCACCCCGTTAACGTTTCGCCTCAATTTAAGACAAAATGTTTGCACTTCATGGTGGAGGGGGGAAAAACGTGTTTACGTTTAAATATTGTCGCGCTTTTTTTTCCTCGGGTTGATTTACAAATGAGTGACAAATTTTATACCGTAATAAGTTTTTTTTCTTACTTAATAGCAACAATGTTGACAATACTAAAGTATTGTAAAATTTTTTCAGTGTTTAATGTGCTTAAATTTAAATTTGAATACCAAGTTTCTTAAAAAAACCCCTTTTTAAAAATATTCCGATACTCTTAAGTTAGGGCCCCCAGAGTTGATGATCTCCCGAAAAATGTGTTAAAAGAAGCAAAAGCTTAAATTTTTTGGGATTAAAATAATGTATTATTATTAAAAGACGATTATTCTGCTTTTTTATACTTAAATAACAAATGTTTTTTTTTCTTTAAAAAAAAATATTGACAAGTTAATGACTTTGGGCCCTTTTTTCTGTAGAACGCCCCGTATACATTTGTTTTACCAATACAACAATTGTTTATCTGAACCCAAAAGAAAAATATAACAAAAACAAATATAATTAAGATCCATAAAGGATTTTTTTTATCTAAGTAACGATTTAAAAAATAGACCCAAAAAAAGTAGATGATTTAGAACCAATTAGGTATTCCTTATTTCTTGGAAAGGGGTTTTATGTACATTATATTTTTTAGGTTTTAAAAAAAAAAGAAAGAAATCATCCTAATGAATGTTTGTCATAAAAAAATTAAATTTATAAAACCCAAAATTTATAACAGTTTGTATTCTACAAAAACAATCACCATAATATTTTTTTAATTTTTTTATGTCAGTATTTTCCTTTTTGAGAATATTAAGTCCATTTGTGGAGAGAAAAATACTTAATTTTATAACATCGTTTATGCGAAAGCCATAAGTCAAACAAAAAAAAAATCAAGACACCAGATTAGCTCAAAAAGGAATGAGGATTTTAAAATAATTTTAACTTTAAGAAAAATAAAAACAGTGGCGGATCCCATTTCTTTTTGAGATTATTAAGTGCAAATTCCGCAAGAACCCCTCTGGCTAGAATAAAAAATTATGTTGTACACTAGAAACTGCCCTTTGATGCATAGAAGATGTGTACTATGTTTCACAAAAATATCACAGAAGAGCTATCAAAAAAAACTTAAGACTTTAGTAATTTGTTAAAAATTAAAAGCTCTAGGAAATGTTTATACAAAGTTTTTTTTTCAGAATAGACCCAAAAATAAAACCTTTTTAAATTTTTTTTAAAAAATATCCTGTTTTGTTTATATAAACTTAAACTTAGCTTAGTGGTGGTTCTAAAATTTTTTTATTTTTTTTTAAAACTAAAAAGTGAGGCACGGAAACCCCCACCAAATTTATTTTTAGATGCTATTGGCCTTAAGGGGGGCATTTTTTGTAAAGAAAATTTTTGCAAAAATTTTTTCAAAAGGGTTCCGAGAAAAAAAGAAATTTTTAAAAACGAATTTTATTTTTTTCTTTTTTTTTCAAATTTGGGCAAATTTTATCGTCAGATACCAAAATTCGCAAAAAAAATCTGCATTTTTCTGGGAAAATTTGAGGCATGTGAAATATTTACATAAGAAAATTGCTAAGTAAAAATATTTCAACTGGCTATGGTTTATAAAAAGAAAAAAAGATAATTTTGCGAATATTGAGGTTTGACGATAAAGTTTCACACATTCATGAAGACATCAAATAGAAAATTCTCCTTTGAAAAGGGAAGATTTTTTCTGAAAGCGCTGCAAAAAAAATTTTTTTTGTTTAAATTTCCAAAATATATTTTTTCCAAAGTGTTTTCCTTGAGGCCAAGCATTTGAATATTTTTTGGTTTCCCCCATGCCTTATTTTGTAGATTTTTTTGTACAATTGCTAAAACTGTTATATGTTATCGTATTGAGTTTTAAACAAACAACTACTTTACCTTTGAAACCCTTTTTCTAAACACTTGCGGGAAATCATCCGGCCCCAAAATTTAAAAAAAATCCTTGGCAGTTTTGTAAAACAAAGCTCCCCCAAAGTTAAGTTTGTCGAAATATTCGCCTTATCCGTTAAATCATGGACGGCGTCAGCGGGAAAAGCACCAAACGGGGATGTAACCATTACCTTTAACAGGGGGAGTGGCCCTGTCCTGATGAACATTTATTAGTGAAAAGGGAATATGTACAGCAGGATTATTTTATAAAATTTTTGGGTGCGCATAATCATACGGGGGGATTCAAATATTAACCGAAATTTAAATTTTAGAACCAAATGAATTGTCCTATACCCAAAAAAGGTAATAGACTTTTTAGAATAGATATTTAAAGCACAAAAAAAACTTGAAGGTCCCGTTTATTTGGGATTACCTTATCCCATAAAAATACATGATACAGAAAAAGTTCCATATGTTTTTACTTTAATTTATTTTTTAAAAAATTTTTTTTGTATACAGGGGTACTTCTTTTTCCGGAATAAGCATCAACTTTTTTTAATTTTAAAATGGTACACCCTATATTTATTTCATGTTTTAATTTTATTCCTTTTCTTGACACTTTTTTTATATTAAAATGCCCTTTATTTAAAAGTATTATCGTTTTTGACATATTTTCAACTTTATATAAAAGATGACGTTTGCGGACCCCAAAAAATTTTTAAATTTTTGTAAAAGGGCCCTTTTTATTTAATTTCAAATAGATTTTTTATTGAAAAAACCTAATTTTTTTTTTTATAATATTTTATAACCGTTTATACGGGGCATTAAAAAAAAATTTTAAAAATTTAAAATGAAAAAACTCCCAAAAAAAATTTTTTTAAAAAAACCCCCCTTTTATACTCTTATCTTATTTAGCATTAAAAATAAGGGTGATTTTTGAAAAGTTGTTTATTCCAAAATTTTTGTATTTTTTAAAATATTTGTAAATTAATATTTTTCTATTGCAAAATGCTATAGTCTGCTATATGGCTCTTAAGTTTTATGAATAGTTTTATGAATATTTTAAAAAAACAATTAAGTACTAAAATTTTAAAATATGAAAGAATGAAATAAAATAAATTAAAGACTGGAATTGACCCTTTTAATTTTTGCATTTAACTTTGCTATATTTTCTTATATACAATCAAGCACTATATTCTGTAGTGCTTAATTTTTTTTAACGCTGTCATGGTCAACCATTAAAAAAATTTAAGAGCCATATAGGACTATAGCATTTTGCAATAGAAAATATTATATTGCCAATATTTCAAAACAAAAAAATTTGGAGTAAGCAACATTACACAAATTCCCCTTATTTTTAATTTAAAGTATAAAATTTGGGGTTTCCATTTAAAAAAATAGTTTTTTGGCAGTTTATTTAATTTCATTTTTATTCTTATTTTTTAAACCCCCGGTAAAAAAAGTGATAAAAATTAAAAAAATTTTTTTGGTGGGTGCTTATCAATAAGAAATCTTATTAAACTAAATAAAAAGGGCTTCCTTTTTAAATAAACATTTTAAGACCCCAAACTTTTTTTTATTAAAATTTACAATATGTCAAAAACGGTAAGACTTAAGTATAGGACATTGTATAAAAAATGTGTCGGGAATTTTATCTTAAATCATAAGATGCAATAATATATAGGGTGTCTCATTTAAATTAAAAAAGGTGAGGGTGTCCACGGTGGAGTATATACAAAATAAATATTGTTAAAAAAAAATTAAAATTTTGGGAAACTTTTATATGGAACTTATTCATGTATTTTGGGAAATTTAAAGATAAGGCAAGATAAAGGGGCCCGCCCGTAAATAGTTCTTTTTTAATATCTAAAACAAAAATGCAGATTCGTGTAGGGTAGGGGGGCTATATAACCCTAAATTTTAAAATTTTCCCAATTTTTTTTGCAAACAATTTTTTTAAAAATTTCTGAAATTTTGCAATTTTTTGAATAAAAAAGAATGAAATAAAAATATTCAGATTTTTTAAATAGGGTCAAATGTTCCAGACTTCGCAAATTAAAAAAATATGTTTTTTTTTGAGATTTTAACACAGCAAAATTAATATTTTAAAAAAAAAAACTTGTCAAAGAGAAAATCATGCCGCTGGGACTTTTACCTAGGTGATTAAGAACGTAATACATAAGTATAAGTAAACAGCGATGGGTAATTGAAGTGCAAGACAGAGACACAGCCGATATGAAGGGGACATTAAAATAAAACTAGTGAACTAATATTTTTTTTGCCGACTTTATTAAAAAAATACAAAAACTATAATTTTTTTTTTAGAGTAATTGAATTAAAAAAAATCATAAAAATAATTTAAATTTGTATCTTTTTTTTTTTGAAATAAAACATAGATTTTAAGACCAATTCAAATATACCAAACGGAAGACACATTTTTAAGGGGTTCAATTTAAAACCCTAGAGTAAAGAAAGGGGAAATTTTTGGCTTTTTTGATGAACTCAGGTTTAAAAAGAGGCTTTTTTGGGCACACTAAACGCAAAGAAGGGTTTAAAATGGGATAATTTTTTGAAAACAGCAACCCTTTAAAAAACAAGTGACACGTAAAAAAAATGTGTTTGCGACTTCTTTAAATGGTTTAAAAATCCATGTAGTTTCGGGTTTTTTTGTTTTTTGTATTTACTGAATGTTGAATACAAATAGAAACTTGGTTTAACTAAATTTTTTAAAAAAAAAAAAAAAAGAATTAAAAATAAAAACCTGATTGAGGGAACTAGGAATTTTCAAGAATAAAAAATTAATCATTTTAAAAAAATTTTTATTTTATCAAAAGTATAAAACAAAAGGTTTTTTAAAAAATTTTTCCCTTTATTAGAAGGGATTTTTTGACGTTCGAGTTGATCAATATGCAATTTTAAAAAATTTTTAGCCCTTTTAAAATTAGCAAATTATCGGAAAAAAATTTCAAATTAAATAAAGAAAATGCAGCCTGAGATTTTGCAACACAACATCTGTTAAAATTGATAAGTACTACAACCCTTTTTAAAACAGTCTATTTTCTTTTTTGAAGTTTCAAAATTTTCTCTTCAAAAGTTCTTATAATTTCGGCCAAACCAAATTTCTTTTAAAGCTTTCCGACTTAACGTAAATTTCTCTTAAACAAAGTAAGGATTTTATTTTTTTCCCAAGGTTTTAACAAGCATTTTTATAAGACCTTGTTTTTTGTGCAGAGGAGATAAAAAATTTAATACTCTACTAAGAGTTCATTAAGGATTTTTTGATGAACAAGATGTTTTTTCGTAACGGTCCTTTTTCCCAACCCCCCTTGGTTTTCTGATCATGGTTTAGTCATCGTATCATACTCACACATTTTGAGGAACTAACCCTGGGCCCCGAACCGTCTGGCACACAACTCGGACGACTGGGATGGTCTGAGAATTTTTTGCCAGCTACCCTTTTGGGTCCACCGGGTTTAAACCGGCTATGTAAACAAAACCCAAAAAAATTCAATTGGTATTGAAACCTATTACACCTAAAGAACCCCATAACTTCAAATCAAAACCGTGGTTTTCAAATTCTGTGACAAAGCCAGACTTTTAAAAATTTAAGCCCCCAAAAAATTTCTTCAAAACCCTAGTCCCGAAAAAAAAAGGGTAGTATCGAAGCAAAAAAACAGTATAATCAGACCATCTCAGAAGCAAAAGACCGTTTCCAATCGGATAAAAGATAAAGTTCTTTCTTGTTTAAATGTTAGTAAGGTTTCTGGTCCTTGCCAAAAAAAAATTAGTCAAAACTTTTTCAAAATTCTTTTTTACCCCTAATTTTTGAAGATGATATTGTCTCTACCTCCAAAGGAAAAGCCGAACTATTTGCCAAACATTTGGATTTTCCCTTTAAGGTGTTAGATACTGTAATGGTTTTTTAACACAGAATTTGATTCCCTTGTCTTTATTTGTTATTTTTACACAACTTTTTTTATTTTCCCCCGTTTTCGGATAACAGTTATCACTTGGAAACGGTTGGGGGATAAAACTAACCGAAACGTTGTGTAACAATTAACAAAAAAAACAATGGGTGTTTGTGTTTTTTGTTGCCAATTCTACAGTTGATCCTCCTATTAACTTCCTCTTCCAACAGTTGTCCCTGTTTCTCATAAATGCCCGATGTAATTTTAAAGTCAAATAGATCAAGCGTATTTTTTTTCTCTTTAAAACTAAAAATCTCCGAACTGGATGGCATACCAGCAATCGTCGAAAAAATGTTAAAGAGCTTGCCCCACCTAACTGCCCCTTGGAATCTCTTATGACACGGGCATTTTCCCCGGGGAGTTGGAAAGTGCACGTGTGCAACTTTCCCAAAAAGGGATCCAAAACTCTTCCTTCTATAGACCTATATCTCTTCTTCTGTTGTTTGCAAAGTAATGGAAAAAATTTAAATTCCCCAAAACTTAGTATCTGAAAAACATGATTTCTGATAGACAGTAGGATTCCGCCGAGATCCACAGCAACTTCTTTTCCCTTTTTCTCACAACTGTAACAAGTCCTTTAAGTTTTTGGTGAATCCCAGATCAGGTCGGGATAAAGGGGTTTAACAAAGTTCCTTTTTTCGGTCTTCCACCTAAGCTTTTCTCTTTGGGTTTCCCGTTTTTTTTTAATCGACGTATATCAGTTACTGTTGATGGTCATTCTTCCCGATTCAACAAATTAATGCTGGGGGGCTCCAGGGCTCAGTGCGGCACCCACGCTGTTTCTTCCAACATTAACGATCTTCTCTCTTCCGTAAACAATCCCATTCATAGTTTTTCTGACGATAGTACCCTTCCTCTAGTATTCAATTTTTTAAGCCATCATGTAATTCTGATTTGAAAAATAAGGAACACAATGCAGATATCTTTTTACAAGACCTTCTTGTCTTGTTCAGTCGCGAAAAAAATCTGCCAATGCTCATCCCTTACAAAGAGCGGCAAGTTCGCAGAACAAATAGTCGTTTAATCTTGTCCGCGTTACTTGTGGAAAAAACCAACTGGGAGAAGCACATTACACCCATAGTCTCGGCACTTCAACAAAGCTTGGGTTCCCTCTCGAGCCAGAATATATTTTATGTCTGGGGAATGGCGTCCCCCACAACACTTAGCATTCTGGGCTCCATTCAAAAAAACCTCTTATTAATGATCCAAGTCAAAAAAAGCTTCCTCTTCTTGCCCACCGTCGAGCTGTGGGGATCTGTCGCTCTTCTATAGGTATTTTCATTTTCTTCGATTATTTTGGGCCCGTATAATTCCCCTTTGGCAGCTCCAACAGAGCAACACGAGTGCCCATTTCCCTTTTTCAGTTCAGTTAGAGAGGCCCCGAACTTCCCCTTTCTTCGTTCTTTTATCCCTAGAGGTCAAGACTATGGAACCTAGTGCCCGCAGAAGTTTTTCCTTTTTCCTATCTAAAATTTAAGTCCCGGGGAACAAACTCCCCCTTTACCACACTTAAGACATCCACGGTACGTTAGTACTTGGCATTCCTGTGGACGTCCCAAGATAAAAAAAAAAATAATAATAATGCTAGTTTCTAACTTTGCAGTCCTATTCACATAAAAAAAATATTTAATGTAGCCCCTCGGCAGTCCTTAAGTGGTGTAACAACTGTTTAAATCGGCCCGATGTTTTATTTATGGTTTTTTTTTTTTTTATGCCTGAAGAAATAAACGCATGTTTTTTACGTTTCTCTATATTTAAATGATGATTCACAGAAAAGTTTATTTGCTCCCTTTATTTAAAAAATACAATTTCCCCTATGCTTGTCTTGGAAAGTCAATAAACAGTCGTCACATAGGGTTTCAGGAAAATACTTAAAAAAATATTTTTTTGTTGACGCTTTCCATTTGGTATAACATATGACAATTTACAAGTCAATGTAAAAGGGTTTCAACGATAGAAATTATTAAAATAACACAATAATTTGGGAGGGGGATTTTAAAGCAGAACAGTCATATTTTTTTACCGTTTTTGACAATGAATGAAAATAATAAAATTTTTAGGGCTTGTTTAGATGTTTGCCTTTTTAAAGACTTTTTAGATGCATAAAGAAATTTTTCCATGAATTTTTGCTTCCAACATTGTTCGAAATTTAATTTTCTGGACTAACAATTTCCTATTAAAAAATTGTTGCAGTCACCAAAATCATGGTTTCTGTAAAAAAGTTAAGGGTAATAAAATTTAAAATTTTGTTTTTTTAAAATATATATATTATAAAAGGCTAACTTAAGGATATTTTTTTTACTTTTTACCCTATTGTAGTTTTAAATTTTCAAGGGTTTAAAAAAATGTTAAAATTAAATCCATAAATAAATTTCAAAATTAGTACTAAAAAAATTTAAACTGTAAGGCATTTAAATTTTCTCAATAAAGGGATTTCAAAAAAAGAAACCAAAAATAAACTTATTATTTCTTTTTTTATAGGGAAGTTGTAGTTTTGGGCCCAAAAAGAAATATTAGGATAGGGACATGTATTCGGTTTATTTGAGATGTTTTTAAA
>JAHBCN010011728.1:0-5000 GCA_019359885.1 Listronotus oregonensis
CTTATTTGGTCTCTATTGCCTGTACTATTATGGATTTACTTGTAACCGAGCGAACGAATTGTTTCATTACTCGGGCAATAATTTACATTTTTTAATCATTCAAAGTACATCGGAAAGGGAAAACCCGTACCTATCATTGCCTATGAGTTTGGATCCATTCTGATTTTTCTAGAATATTTAAAAAAGCGCTCAAAGTGTTTTTTCGCAATATTTTGTAAGCATCTTATATTAATTTATTGATATTTTTTTAAAAAATGGTTTGTTATTAACATTTCTTTTTTATAATGAGAACTTAGCAAGTGTTCAATGAACCCATAAAATTTCCTTAACCATCTTTCTTGCGTTTTGATAAAAAACTGTTTTGGTCATCTGCATTTTTACCCGTTCTCGGAGTTCTAGAAAATCTGTTTGTTATGAATTTTTCGACGGCCGTTTTTGCGATATTTGTGTTGCAAAAAATGGTGTGGATCATTTTTGTAGATTTCGAGTTGATCTTCATTTTTGTCTGAACAAAAATTCTTTAATTCGCATATTTTAACAGATATTCGCGAAAAACTCATTTTTGGGACAATGGGGAGCCATTTTTAGCGGGTTCCCACGTCAGAATCGTGATAAACTTTTTCTCGCTCGAAAGCGCATGCGAAGACCTAAAAATTGCGCCACAAATAAAAACTGTACAGATTTATTTATCGCTTTGGGTACTTTCAGGTGTTCAGTTACTGGACTACTTCGCTGTTACTAAAAAAGTCAGCCAATACTCATCTCTCACTTATGAGCGCAGCCAAGTTCTGCAGTTATTTAATCTTGTGGCTACTTTTGAGACAGAGTTGACATAGACACGTTACATCCATAGCCACAGAAACTTAAAAAAGCTTTAATTTCCCTTTTAGGTCTAAGAGTATTTCCCACCTTCACCCTGCTCACCCTGCTTGGAATATATCTCCTCTCTTACTCTTACAAGCAATCCTTTTGCTCTAGCCCACCAACAAGCTGTATAAGACATGTATTTTTTTTAGTATTTCCACTGCCTCTGCCTTAAAAAATTAACCAATATATTTCTTCCTCTAACAACTCTTAATAGAGCAACACGAAGTGACACTCACAAGCATTTCTTTATAGTCCATTTGGAGATGCCCGAACTTCCCTTTTTATCCTGTTGTTTCATTCTAGAATCTTCTGCCTACAGAGGTCTTTCATTCCTCTTTTAATCTTTAAGTTTTGTTTCAAAAACTTCTCCTTACTTCATGAGAACACCCACCTTATATTAGCAATTAGGTTTAGATAAAATAATATTATTCTTTAAACGTCAATCTGTCATTATTCCACTGTGCAGGTGACCGCGAAGTTTTATTTTTACTCCGTTGAAGCTTTTTTTTTCACTTTCCAGCCAGCGGCAGCGGATAAAAAAGTGTTATCATAGCAAAATATATACAAACAAACAACAAAACAAGTGTCGATAACTCAATATTTATAATTAAAACTAAAAACAAAACTAAAATTTTTATTTATGACTTAATCGAACAAATTGGTTATTATTTGATCGAACTTACTAACCGGTCTAAGCCGCCTTACGAACCCACTTATCTTTAATAACTATTACTGTTAAAAAGACATGTTTTTGCATAAATTTGTCGACGTTTGAAAAAAAAAACAGCATATTTTTTGCTCTCTATTACCACATTACCAGCCTCACTTTGCTCAGCTCTTAAACACCTTCATATAAAATAATATACTATTCTATAGACACAATATCTGTACAGAAATCTTTAGTAAATAATTATACAAGACATGCACAAAATGAAAACCTTTAAAAATGTCAATAGTACGTTTTTTTAATAATAATTCTTTATAGTCTTTATCGATTGCAAAAAGTGGGAGAAAAAAAAATGCAGTTAACGTCTTATTCATATAAACGATAAAATGGGGAGGATATTGTCACATATTAAGTAAAGTGTAGTTAGTTAAACAAATATCTGAAAATGAAATTTGTAAGTAGTAATGGTGTTTATAAATAATTAATTATAATACTGTATTTATGCAATTACGGTAAATTTAAAATGTCAGATTAATTTACGAATACTTGTAAGAGATAGGCAATTTTAAAGTTAAGGTATATTTATACGATAATTATTATTTTAAAAATATACTAACCTTTAAAAATTTTGAAAAATACCGTCCTAGTCTTTGTTTTTTCATTATAGGCAAAAAATGTATTTATTTATGTCACCAATATTGACCTTCCTATAAACTTTGCTTTAGTCACTTAAAAAAAACAAGGACTCAAACATAACAAACATTTTTTTTTAATTTGAAGACACCACTATGACAACCCTCATAAACATTATGGAAAAAATGTCTTTTTTTTTGACATTTGTCAAAATGTATCAGATAATTAATAAAATCTAATATTTAACTATTTATGTAATAATAACATTAATTAATATATATTTAATCTAACACCTTTAGTAGGAATTTGGTGCAAGATTTAAAATTATATACCTTTAAAATTGCTAATAAGTATTTAATATATTTTAGTACCCTCAAAACGGCAATGTTTAATTTTGATATGGGGTTCAAAAAACTTAAAAATATTAACACTTTTATATATACAAATTAAAAACATGTATTTTTATTCCCTAAAATAATTGAAATATGATACCTAAAAATTTTAATTTAATTAACACATGGGCATAATACTAGGCAAACAGATTTATTACAAACAATCCAAATTAAAAGTAATTTTGAAATGAGATCAATACTCGACAATAATACAGTAAACATGTTTAATAATGTACCAATAAGAATTTTTTAAAATCTTACTGTTAAAAAGAATATATTAAAAAAATTATTTAAAACTATTTTGACTAAAAAAAATAAAATAAAATATTGTAATTTCACTTTTTTAGCGTAACATTTGTTGAAAATGTATCTTATTAAATAATTAAATTGTAGACACAGACCCAACCGATAGTAGAACTTTTTTCTTACTGTTCACAAAATTTCTGGCGTGATTAAATGTATCACTGCCCAGATTCTTGCCATTAAGTTTTTAGATTTCCACGTGAAGTAACACAAACTCTAGTTTTTAAATCGTTTAATATATCTAAGAGTGTAAAATCTGGCGATTTGGGCAGTCACTCTATAAAATCTCACCATTCTATTCATTATTTGGAAATGCATTTAAGAATTCTTTTACCTTTCTTGCAAAGTGGAACACTATCTAGAAAAAAGAATGGACCAAGTATTTTGTGACCTATGATTTCAGTTCACTTTCTTCTGGTGTTAAAAATGGCATAAAAATTTAATTATAATTTTTGTCGACATTGCCTAAATTGGAAATTAAATAGTAACAGATGTATGGATTTAGATTTTGCCCAGCGTTTGTCCAGAACGACGGCAAATTTCTTTAAAACGTAATTAAATTTTTGCCCAACTTTCATTCATTCAATCCAAATCCCTATGCCAGTGCAGCCACCGCAACTTTGTAAAATTCTACTCTTCTGACTAAGTCATCCTCCAATAACTCTTGTACTGGTTGCATTTTAAAACTTTATTGAAAGAAAACAAGTGACTTTGGTGCTGTTATTCCATGCTAAGGTCCACATTTTCCCTAAAAAGAAATATATTAATAGATAAATATTTGGGACTCATCGCGTACTGAGAACGGTGGGTAGCAAACCACAAAAGTCGGAGGTTTTATTTCATCATTAAATTTGTAGATTATTTTAAAAAATTATTGTTTTAGTATCAATAAAAAATTATTGTACCTCAATCTAGGATGTTTATTGGGATTTTCTAAAATAAAAAAAAAAATACTGAACAGCCAAATTAATTTTTCCAGGAACTAACCACACTAGTGTGGTAAAGTGGTAGTTAGCGCACTAAAAACAGTGCGTGTATCTCTAGTTACAACACGGATGTAAATAAATATATTTTGAAAATTTGTAAATCCAAGCGTTAATAATTTTAAACGACTTGAGTCTTAAAAAGGTAAAATAAGTATCAATGTAGTAGTTCATTTAATAATTAAAAATAAGTTTTTATTAAATTTATAACACATGTTTAGATACTTTTTTTAAAAGGTGTTACAGGAAATAGATCTTTAATTTCTTTCATAACAAACGCGAAACCGTCAAAAGTCTTTTAGGAGGTATTTTTGGATTTTAAGAAGTACTTTTTTTAATTTCAGATTTTTGCTTTTACCACTCTACTGGCTATAGCTGCTGCAGCACCTCAACAAAATCCTAAAGACGCCACAATTCTTAAATACGAATCAGACAACATCGGTATAGATGGATATAACTTTAAGTAAGTACCACCCGCCAGGTTCAGCTACATTTCATTGTTACCTAGATAATCGGTTAAATGACCATTATTATGTAACATATATCTTTAGACGTTTTATATCCAAACTCGTTATCCATTATTCATTAAAAATGCTAATTTATCTGTTTTTCATCTTCATTCTTCAATAAATTTATCGGTATTCGGTATTTCCTATTTTTATTCTATAAATACCAACTTCTCGTATTACCAGTTACTCTATACCAGTTGTATCTCGCATGTTCTTATTAGCATTCCGGTCAGAATCACCGACGAACGAAAACGAAAGTGAAGATGAGTCGCTGAATCAAGGTAACTAGGATGTGACCTTGAAAACACTTTCATCTATTCGTTGAACTGTAGAATATGTCGGTTGGCATACAGAGTGGGTTTGTATGAAAACAAGTTCTTATTCGGTGCTTTAGAGCCAACGATAGATAATTAGATTGCTTTTTATGTACAGTGACCTACAGCTTAAAAGATGCATGATATTTCAACCAAAACCACCTTATTTAAGTGGTTAAATATTTATTTAAAAAAAGGCATAATAGATTTAATTCAGTATGAGTCTACCAAAAACCATATATTGATCATTGACCTAAATATGCGATACTAAATTACCAATAAATATTTAATTTATTAATGAACATTGGGATGGTCTGACAGATTTCCTTGCC
>JAHBCN010011728.1:10000-28306 GCA_019359885.1 Listronotus oregonensis
ATTAGGAGAAATACTTTTTCTACTTGCGAATACTTTTTCTACGAGCGTTTTATTAAAGAATATGATTATTAGAAATATACGAATATTTCAAAAAAAAAATAATAAAAATCCAAAGTAAATAATTAAATTTTTATTTTAACTGATTATACAAAAAACTATTATTAATAATTATTATTAACAATATTAATGTTAAAAGTACAATTAGTTGCATGCTGAAGATTTATGGCCGATTTTAAATGATTTCTTAGGAACGTCGATGATGGTTCGCTGCTCGATGTTAAGACGAAATCTTGTGTTTGAACAGCATCTGTGGAACAGGACATTTCATTTGGCTTCTTGAGAGTTTTTGGCTTGTTGCAGTTTAATTTTTTACTTAACCCCTTTTTGTAGCCTGTTGATTCTTCAATGTATCCCTCGGCTACCGTTGTCGATTTCCAACCGCCTAACCGCTTTATATCTATGAGTCCTTTTTCGGAATTTGCAAGTAACGTTGCAGAAGATCGCCGGAAGCTGTGGCCGGTATATAGCTCTGGATTCGGCAACTTTAAAAATGCTCAGAAGGCATCTTCCCAAATGTATTGATCCCAACGCATTGTTGTGTGCAAATTCCCCTTCTGAAATATACGAAAAACCGTTGATGTGTTGTCGGTGGCCGTAACACTGTATACTTCCGATATAAGAACAAATACTTTCCGTCGTTGATCTCTTCAGACAGGACAAAAGTACGTGAGGTATAGTTTTTTGCGTCTGGAATCTTCCCAACAATTAGGTTGCTTTGTCCTCGATGTCGGATGTTTTCATTTTTGCGAGTTCTTCACGTCTGCAGGCGCCAGCAAGTTCGAAAATGATCGCAATTTTTATCAAAAGATATATTTCATCAGGTGCTTCATTAATAAATGTAGATATTTCTTCTTTTGAAAAATCCTTGACTACATTTTGTTTCTTAATAAATGCTGCTAACTTATAAAACTTGCCGATATCTACATTTTTCTTGATCTTTAAAACACTTTTCAGCATGGAGTATTTCGACCATAAAGTATTTTGACTAAATTCCTTGCTTAATTTGAGAAAATAGGCTAAAAGTACCTTCTCTTTCAAAGTTCTAACGCCTTTTTCTTCACACCATGTTTCAAATGAATTATACTGTTTCTCGTACTTTTCTTGATTTTGCCGGCAGGAGCTCTAAGTTGGCCAAAATTGCGACTTTTAAAACATCGTCTGGCAATTCTTCCTCCATTCTTAGAAATTTATTTTAAACTTTTTACCGAATTTTATGATGCTTCCGTGACATTAGAAAATGTTTGTACTTGGTTGCTGCAGCAACAAGAAAAATTCTTTGATTTTTTATTGTTTAGCATGGTGTCTATGAAATACATGGTGCATAGAAAAATATTAAAATGATAATAAAGAAAATTGATATGGGATATTTACTAAGCGCCAAATGTATCTAAATTCAATAAAGCACAATAAAAGAATATGTAGAACCCTTTTTTTAATATTATTTCATCCAGAAGTAATTAATACATTAAAAAATCGACCATAAATACGGCAAATATGCAGAACCAAAATGCGTGCGCAAAGAGTTTCCGTGCGCAAAGTTAAACTTTGTAAGTAAGTACTTTGCAAGTAGAAAAAGTACATTACAAGTACAAAATACATTAAGTCTTTCGTGAGGCTCTACTTTGGAACATAAAGTCAAGTACTCTAAACGTTTTATATTTTTTAAGCTTGAGTTTTAATTGTTTTAAAAAATACTGAGAAGCCGTATGGTCAGGATGTCTTCTACAAGAAGGGTTACTGGACCTCTAGTTAAGCTGTATACAGTAATCCAGGACAGACAAACGGCGCTGAAAGGAAAAAAATGGTAGCAAACTCCGTAACCTGCCTTTGGTGCAGTGAAAAAATAATAAAGAATGCCTAAATCCGAGAGATCTTAGAATATAGACCCAATATTCTTTTTAAAGATCCATCGATAGCTCGGCAATCGATTATTAAAGCAAAAAAGATAATAAAATGGGGTTAACCACAAGCTATACGTACTACAACTGCCGCCAAGCTAAATAAAATTATCTCACGGTGAGAGGTCAACTATAGGTGCTTTAATGGATAAACCGATATTTCCAAACTTATCCTTGTGATTTTTTTTCCAAGTAAAATTGAGTTGTATTTAAAAATAAAAATTAATAAAAGCATAAAATTAAACAGGAGTTTTTAAAAATATTAATATGTGAATTTACTGTTTATTTTTCTTGCAAAAAAATGGAATATACCTTATCATAGTAATAGTCAATAAGAGAATTATGTTTTCACTTAAACTTTGGAGCTTATTATAAAAGAATGTAAAAAAATGCTACCCCCAAAAAAAACTCAAATTAATTGTTTAAAATAATAATTTCCTTTTAGGTTTTTGATAAAAAACTATTGTTGAAATAATGCTGAAAAATTGATAACAATATTCAGAAAGGATTTGTTCTTGACCACAGGTTAAAATTTTGGCGGCACAAACAAAGAATAATAAGTATTTTTTATTATGATAAAATTATTAATACATAATGTAAATTTGGCAGTTTTTTAAAAAGTACTTTGTGTAAATTATAATGCAATCTGTATACGTATTAACATAGTATTTTTTCCTTTTAATCAGAACTAGCTTATGTCCATTTTTATTAAATTCAAAATTATTGAACCAAAATAAAATTAATTAATTTTTCCTTTGATTGTAAAAGTAAAAATAATTCCGATATACACCATGATAGATAGTACCTTTAAATCAAACTAGCTATGTCTATTTTTAATGTAGATTCATTGTCGTACTTTAGGGTAATTGTGCAATAAAAATGATGAAGCTCTTGGGCATTGGCTTACTTTTAATTAAAATTTATTAAATTAAAAATGAGCCAATGTTACGGCAAATTTTATTGGATCAAAACCTCATTACTTTTGATTTTTTTTGTGACATAAACGACTGTGGTTTAAAATTTGTGACTAAGGTTTGGATCAGATGAAACCTACGACCTTATGGACATAGACGTAGGTAGTAGGTAGGTTTAAAGTGAGTGGGTATAACACCCTTCCACCGAGACCAATCGGTCTATTGTGGCTCACACTCCTCCCATCAGGTCCAGACTCCTAATAAATCTGATGATCCTATTGGGAGAGAGATCTTTCACCTCCCCCGGCAACAAGGTGTCATTGCCGAGGATTGCGAATCTTAGTCGTGCCATTGCTGGGCACGAACAGTATGGTTCTGCCGATTCATCCCTCCATGCAATGCGGCATTGGCGTCTTCCGCTAGGCCGATCTTGTGCATGTGGTATTTCAATCTGCAGTGTCCCGTGTACAGTCCCACTAGAGTTTTAAGTGTACCCTTGATTGCTCCAGTACTTTGACAGTCCATTGTTGGTTCGGTGGGCTTATAAAGGCCTTCAAGTATCTGAGACCCGGAAGTCCATGCCAGTACCGAAGATGTTCTCATTGTGTCCAAGCTGATATGAACTGCTTGCCCGTTCCATAAGATATACCGATGATCGGTTCCGGCCTTGTGAATTTTGTCTCCGCCCCCTTTTGACAAGGAGGTCTGCGGATCCATTACCCTCTAGGCCGCTGTGTCCAGGTATCCACAGTAGTGAAACCTTATTGTTTTGACCCAGTTTGGTCAGCGCATCCTTGCAATTCCAGACGGTTTTCGAATTGCACCGGCTGGATTCAAGAGCCTTAAGAGCTGCTTGACTATCGGAGAATATTTTAATTGTCTTACGTGTGCAGTGCCGATCAACCAGCGATCTAGCAAACATCTCAATAGCAAATACCTCCGCTTGAAATATGGTTGCGAGAGTGCCCAGGCTAAAGGAAAACTTTGCACTCGGCCTCTGTACATATATTCCAGCTCCAACACCGTCCTTGGTTTTGGAGCCAACAGATGTCAGCCCGGAGCAGGTCGGTCGTTTTTCGACTCCAGTCCTCTCTTTGTGGGTAGACTACACTGTAGGGCCGGTTGTAATTGGTTGTTGTAGGCATTATGTCTGAGGGCATTCCCAGTCTGTCACAGGTCAAAACATTCCTGAGGAGACTGGTGCTCTCCATATGACACGCCTGCGGTTTGTTACTGACCGCTTGATAGAGTCTGTATGTTGCCCACCTTGCCTCTCTCTCCAAGTAGATATGCAGAGGAGGCAGTCCTAGGAGGGCTTCCATGGCCGCCGTTGGTGTCGAGCGCAGCGCGCCCGTGTTCATTAGGCAGGCCTGTTTCTGTAGCTGATAGCTTTGCTTGGGTCAGCCGCTGGCCCCTTGCGCCACCATGCCACAGAGCCATACGTGATCATTGGGCTTATGACTGTCACGAAAACCCGTACTCTATTTTGGTTGCATGCCCTTTTGGATTTGCCAAAGATCCTGGGTGGCCAAAAGATAGGGCGCCTTACGGGTGACTTTTTCTGATGCGAATTCCCGTTAAGAGTGCTATCTAGGATCAACCCCAGATATTTAGCTTCTTTCGCAAATGGTATTGTTTCACCTTCAGAGTTGGTGGTCTCAAGTTAACCAGGTTTCTTTTTCGGAAGGGGACAAAACCATTTTTTAAGGGTTTATTGTCATTTTTTCCCTTTGACACCAGCTTTGTGTGGTGTTTATTCCCTTTTTTGAAGGATGTTCAAATCATCTCTTCAGAGTTTCTTTTAATAGGATGACTAGACATCAGCACATGCCTGCAGATCGATCTCCTAGAGAGAGAGTATGGCCACAGGTTATCCACCAGGAGGATCACAGCGGGGGGGATAGAACCCCTCCCTGCGGGATCCCCGGGCGGCCCTAAATCTGATCATCTCCCTGCATATGGGTGGTCATGTTTCTGTTTTCTAACATGGTCCTGATCCAGTAAATTTGGCTGTCCCTAGAAGCTGCGCCTCATACAGGGAGTCAGGTAACGCATTGTTGTACATAGACGTAGTCATGGTTAAAATAAATAATTTCTGTATTTAAAGCAGTTTAAAATAAATAAATCCTGTTTTGTTCTCAGGTTTAAAAACATCATTTTTTAAAATTCTAAGATATGTCCTATTCTCTCTAACCACCATCTTAGTATACATTTTGCATAAACCAACTAAAATTTTATAGGTAGCTGAATTAGGTTTCCCATCGTTATTCTTCTTTGAAAAGATTACATTTGGCAACATATATTTTCCTCAAGTGCGCTGTTGCCAGTCTCAAGGCCGTGTAGACAAATATCCATAATGAAATAATTATTGCACTAATTGGTTTATATTGTCATCAAATAGTTTTAATGTAAACAAAAACATTATCATCTGACTTAATCAATGATATTACTAGTTTCTAAGCTTCTAAATCAAATAAGTCTGTCAAAACAGATGGCCGAGTTGAGAGATCATGTAATACTCGCTTTAGGCGCCTGCACAATTTGCAAAAACATTTTTGCCGATATTACCACTTTACTTTTGACCTAACAATCTGAAAAGACTAAGTACTTAAGTACCCTATTACCAACTCATTAGTAGAATATGTCGGAATCTTGCGCCTAACTTAAATTAATATTAAATGCATTCCCTACGGGCACGCTTTACTATTTTTTATCTTACAAACCTCCTAAACTTGCAATTCTAATTACGTAGAGCTTAAGACCAATAAAAACTCACCATTATCGTCTTTTCTTTATACGAAACAAACAAAGCTAAAACTATCATTCTCTTTTTGGTTATGACCTTTTCAAAATGCTAATCCTGATTATTAAACAAAATAATATTTTATACTTACATTGTAATGGCAATTATGTAATATATGTAAAAATATGTGTGCCATATAAGAATTGATGGGTATTTTTTAAGTAGGTAAAGAAATTGTGCAACGGTCGTTTTTATTTAAGGATTTGGAAATTGTTTAAACATCACTTTGAAGAGGAGTTGATAGCCGTGTTGTGATAAATATTCTTAATTTGGTATTTTATGACAAAAAGTGTAGTTTGTTAATTTATTTGTTAATATATATATATATATATATATATATATATATATATATATATATATATATATATATATATATATATATATATATATATATGAGTTTGTAACCCCATTTATTTCAAAAAACAAATATTTTATCAATTGGCCTTGATTCCGGCGGAACGTCTTTTTTTGTAAACAAAAAAATTAGTAATTGGAAAATAGATAAGCTGAACAGATATTATACAGATATGGGTTCACGAACATAGCTATAAGTTAAAAGGTTACAAAAAAAACTACACGTAACAAGTTAACTGAAACAAGTGAAAAAAAAACAAAAAAAAAGTGGCTAAACTAATTTCCCCATTAAATGAAGATTTTAAAATAACGACCTAAAATTAAAATGTTGTCCATATTTGTCAACATATTAACTATATATTTTTAAATAGTTCTAACTACCCTATAAATGGTTGACTTAGGTATGGGAATTTCCCCAAACAACATCCCGGGTGAGGATTTGGGGTTTTCTTTAAAATATTGGTTAACTAAAACATCTCGTTGTCGATTTTTGTTCAACTTACTTTTGGGGGCGGGTTTTAAAAAAACCCCAAATTTAAGCAAATTTGTAACCAGTTTTCGAAAGTGTGTTATTTATATGCTGCCTGTCGGAAAATTGTCGAAATACGTTTCCGCAGCTATATTAATATTTCATTCTTTAAAAAAAAACGTTGCGAAATATCAAGTTTTTTTTTAAATAATTAACCATTTTCAAAGTTAAAAAAAAAATTTTAAAAACGTCCCCCCGCAATTAAATTAACGCTGTTGACATTCGCCGGGATCAAGGCTAACTGAGAAAATATTTTTTTTTGGGAAATGGATGAGGTTATAAACTCCTAAACTATAACATGTTATACATTGTTGAAATAGAAATTAAAAGCACTATTTGGCTACAAAAAAACCAAAAAAAAAATTGACTATTGGGGCATATTCTAAAAAAAGTTGCTTTAAGAAGTTTTTACAGATTTAAAAATTTTAAATTTTTTTTAAAAAAAAATGGCCGATTTTCAAAAATGCATTTCGGGGGGTTTTTAAAATTTCTAAAAAAAACCCAAATAGAAAAACCATGTAGTAAACGGGGTTTTGCTTCCCAACATTTGTCCAAAATTTCCCATTTAACCGATTTTCTATCTATCGGGTTTCCCCAAAATCCCCATACATTCCCCCCCAATTTGGGGGCCCCTGTATATATATATATATATATATATATATATATATATATATATATATATATATATATATATATATATATATATATATATATATATATATATATATATATAATATAAAATATATATATATATATATATATATATATATATATATATATATATATATATATATATATATATATATATATATATATATAAAAATTTTTTTTTTTTGTTTATTTTTTTTCCCCCTTTTTGCCTTGATATATTGTTTGTTTATGCTTTTCCAAAATTTTCGGGATTTTCTTGGGGATAAGGTCAGGCAATATATAAAAACAGTTGCTAAGTAAGCAATTTTCATATAATTTTTGTCAATTACGACGTTTCGGGGGGGAAAGGGGGCCTTCATCAGGTATATATGTTTTTTTTTATAATGACAACAAATCAATCGGGGAATAAAAAATTTTTTTTTGATTAAAATTTTCCCCCTTTTATATAATTTTTTTAAAAATTTAATGCCCCCTTTTAAAAAAAAAGGGGGGGTTTCTCAAAAACACTCATTTTTGTTGTGGTTAGTTGTGGTTAGGTTAACATTTAGAACTTAAAAGTCACAAACAAACACTTAACATTTAACAAAAAAAAATTTTACAATAAACGGTCTTCGTTTCAACTAAACTATTTTTTTTTTTTTATTATTTTTTTTTTGGGAGTTAATAGAACTACTAGCACCATTTTTTCCATTTTACCAAAAGAATAAATATGTGTTTAATATCAAGGAATGAAAAAAAATGTAAAAAATATTTTAAAATAGCAGGGGGGCTAGAGTTTTTTTTCATTTAGATAATAATATAGAAATTTGTTTTATTTTTTTTGTATGGTCATCTATACTGGTTATGTTGATGTGAAATTTTTTTTTTTTAATTATTATTGAGATTGCAATAATGCATAATTTTTAAAATTTTTTTGTCTGCCTTTGTGTTTATTGCTTTTTTTTTTTTTTTAATTTTTCCCTTTCTAAGAATTTTTTTTTTGTGTATTTGTTTTTTTTTTTAAAATTTTTGTATTTTCAAAATAAAAAATGTGTTTTTTTTCGGAAGAAAATCCAAAAAAAAAATTTTTGGGAAAAACATAAAATTATATATATATATATATATATATATATATATATATATATATATATATATATATATATATATATATATATATATATATATATATATATATATATAAAAGGGAAGGGAAAAATTTACCGACTAGTTGAATAAAAAAAATTTTTAAAATTTGGGGGGAAATGAAGTAAAACTCTTTCCCAAAACCCCTTTTTGGTATTTTTTTTTCCGGTTTTTTTGGTGATTTTTTTAAAAGGTTTCTTTTAAACAAAATTGTTTTTTTTAAAAAATTTCAAAATTTTTTTGGTTTTTTTTTTTTAAAATTTTTAAAAATTTGGGTTTTGAACTTTTTTGAAACATAAGTATGTTTCAAGATGTTCTAGAAAACACCAGGATGTATAAATTTTAAAAAAAATTTAAATTAAAAAAATTTTGAGCACTAAGATGTAAAACAATGAATTGATTATGTTTCTTATAAAGACTCTAGCCTTAAGAAAACTCACTTTGCACCCCTTTTTAAAAAAAGGGAAAAAAAAAAATTTCCGGGGAAAAAACGTCGTTTAGTAAAAAAAAATTTTACTTCAGCCCTAGACCGAATCCCTAAGAATTTAGAATCTTTTTTATATATATATATATAATATATATATATATATATATATATATATATATATATATATATATATATATATATATATATATATATGAATAAATTCAAGGCGTGTTTAATTGCGCATTTTTTTTAACTAAAACTATTTATACAGGGTGTTTCATGTAACGGTGGTCAATATCTAATTTAAATGCAACACCCTGTATGTTATCGAATTTTTGGTTTTTTCAAAACATTTTGACATGTTTTATGCACAATATTAAGCGTTTTCAGATTTATTGCTTTTATTGCCTTTGCATACTAGCCACCTTCTTAAGTGTTACTTTTTGTTCATATACCTACTAGAGGTAACCTTGTTGCTCGGCTGTGCGGTCAAAAATGCGAGGTAGAAAGAAGAATAGACGAAGAATTTTTTTTTTCGCTCTGCGTACTGATTGATTGGAAAAATGGGTATATACATCGCCGACAAGAGAGAGAGAGAGAGAGAGAGAGAGAGAAAGAAAGAGAGGTTAACCCGATTAACCCTTAAGTAAGTGGCACGCATGCAGACAATAAAACCAAAAGCACCTAATATTTCCAACACAGTTGAAGATATAGGAGATTGTACATGAAATATGTGTAGAATCTAAAAATTGAATAATATACAGGGCGTTACATTTAAATTAAGAGAGTTTGTATTGGCCACTGTTACAGGACACACCCTTTACAAAAAGTTTTTTTGAACAAAATGCGCAACCAAAAATGGGACACAGAGCAACAGCAGATTCCCTAGGTGAAAAAAATACAATTAACGTAAACTTGCCTTATCACAAAGTTGATAATAACAAAGATACAGGGTGTCAAACTTTCAATTTGTTTTCGTTTTTTCCTAATAATTTTTTTACTAAATGACATAGCGGTACAAAACTTGGGATTTGGGGCTTCTTTGAGGCACGAAATTTAAATTCGACCATAGTTTTGATATTGCTAGTAGAGGGCGCCAGCTACGGTCAACCCCACTTGTTTTAGATGGCCTAATTTTTTTACACTTGGTATGTTAACCTGTTTATTAAAAAAGTTACCATAATTTCCCGCTGCGTCAAAAATGTATACTTCAATTAGGTCTGTAGGAGCAACTGTTTTCAAAATAAACGCACTTTAAAGGACCCTGGAAAATGGGTTTTGACCAATTGTTCTTAAACTTTGCAAAGTAATAGTTTTTAACAGGCTGATCAAAAGTCTTAAGAAGCACAAAACCCAGAAACCTCACTAACCCCCCCAAAATCAGCCTCAAAAGTGGCTGGGGATTTGGAGATCTTTGAGAATGATTTTGGGACTTTTGATCAGTGTTTGTTAAAAATATTACTTTGCAAAGTTTAAAAACAATTGGTATAAACCCATGTTCCATAGAAAAATTGCGGGGTCTTTAAAGTGCGTTTATTTCGGCTGCGTCGTGTTGTTTTTTCTTGTGTACTGGCGTCTGCTGAAACTGTATTCTGGATTTTGTGTGGCTGAAGCAATGAAATTAACGGTTTTCAAGATGGGCAAGACGTTGGCTATCATTACATTTGTTCAGGTTTTCTCTTCGTTTTTAATTTTTATTACATCCTGTATGATTCTTGTCTAAATATATCCGCTTTTTTGTGTAACTCTGGTGCCCCGAAAGTTGATGTTATGCCCTGTGTTAATCGTGGGCTGGGCCAAGGCTTAAAGTTGTTGTTTTTACAGCATTTTGGTGTTCATCTCGTTGAACACTTATGTTTCTATTTCTATTTGTTTGACCTATATACGAAAGTTTGCACTCTTGATAAGGAATCTCGTACACGCCCTGGTCTTCTAGCGGGATTTTGTCTTTTGGGCTGGGGAGAATTTCCCTGATCTTTTTCTTCGTCGTAAAAATGAGAGAAAAAGATCAAGGAAATTTGTTAAAATAAATTAATGTTCTTGATTACCTTAAACACAAGTAAAAGAACAGAAGTAGAGATAATTAAAAACCTATGCCTTAGACCCTTTGTTGCGAGTAGATTGTACAGGGGCACTCATTTAGCTGTCCGAAAAATTATATCGGGGTGCGTAAATTCTTCATTTTAAATCAGTTAACAGAAATATTAGAATTGACAAAAGTTTTGCTTGCCGATATTAAAACCATGATAAAATTCTTACCTGCGCAAACAACCAATGTTGCAAATTCATCTTTATACATATAACTAAATTTTGCAGGGATTGATGTTATGGTTTCAATGATACTTTACTTTAAAAAACAAGTATTAACTATATTCATAAAATATATAAATATACATATATATATATATATATATATATATATATATATATATATATATATATATATATATATATATATATATATTATATATATATATATATTATATATATATATATATATATATATATATATATATATATATATATATATATATATATATATATATATATATATATATATATATAATTAATCAAAACCGCTGCACACAAAATTACCAAATATAGTCATTTGTACATTCCTGAAAATCTTTATCTAAGTCATTATCAATACATCACTTTGAATAGTCATTCTTGCAAAATAAGCTTGGTAACACCATTAATAAAATAAGCATAAACCTGATAATCCCAAAATGGTAAAAGCTGGAGATTTTTATTTTTAGCCATGTTATTTTGAATATTATTAAATAATTAAAATTATATAATTGTTTACTTTAAGCCTACACAAAAATATAACATTCTAAGACAATTTTTAAGGTCCCTTTACGGTTTTCTTACAATACAATAACAACTTAACAAAAAGGTTAAAATAGGGTTTTTAAAATAAAGAACGAAGACATTCAATTTTGTGTTGTCGTCTTTTCGGTATAGAGAACCTGCGTGAGCCTGTGATTATGCACTAGGGCTCATCGTGGCAAAATTTAGCATTTAGAACGTGAGAGAATTTGAATTTTATACTAATCGCTGTATAGTAATTATAAATTCATTACTAAAATAAAAAATGTCAAACATTGTAATTATAAAAAATGGGATTTAAAAAATAAATGTACCAGAAAAAATGTTAACATTTTAAGAAAAACATTAAAAAATAACACAAATAAACAAGTTTTTTGACAACTGCTTTCTTGACGTGACAGATATTTTGCTTCATTAATTCTGTTCAATTGTTTTTATAACACTCTTATCCTATGTTGCATTATAATTAATCGTTAATACAAAGGTTTATGTTTTTAACATTGCACTTAGAGTTTTAAAAAAGCATTCTAATTGCCAGTATTTAAATTAACAATTATTTTATAGCATTGTCCGATTTTTTAATGTAACTATTTAATAATAAACAGAAATTGTTTTGTTAGTTTTTGTGAAAATTATACCACATTTGCATCAAGTTTGACGCTATTTTATTGGGGTATTTTCTATTTTTGTACAAAATTATTTGTACCAACATTATTAAGTATTAGGATTACATTTAAAAATTAATTTTAATATAAAAAATAATTTTAGAGGGTTTTAAATAAATTTGGATAATCCATATAGTAGAAAACTACAAAAATTTTGAAAAAATAAAAATTGTACTAGAAACTAAAAATTGGTATGTGGGTGTAAAATATAAAAATATGCAACTTTTCAGCATACTATTTTTCCAAATTTTAAAAGATAATGCTTTAAATTGCGATTTTTGCAAAAACTTTTGGCAGAAAGAAAATTTACCGACGACGTTTATCTGTCAAATTTTAATAAAACCACATCCAGCAGGCTCATTTTAAAAATTGCGTCGGAAAAAAGTTGTGGACAAAAATCTAAAAAATAATATTAAAATTAAGATTTTAAAAAATATGTTAATTCGTTTTTTGCATCTATTTTGCAGAAAAAAAGTTTTTAACCACAAAATATGTCACTCCAATGGAAAATTTTATTTTCTATATTTTCGCTAAAAACGCAAAACGAATAAAGTTGTAGATTTGACTCAATTTTACTGTATAGATAGATCTTGGTTTGTTTTTACCCTTACTTTCACTCATAGTCACTTTTAATTATAACTTTCTTATTAATATTTATTGTTTCAATAAGTTATTGTAATATATTTAGGTATTAAATTTGTAAACATTATAAAGAAATAATTTTAAAAAAATTACATTATTCGTGAGTCAGTATTGAAACGTATGTTTTTAAACATCTCTTCCTCACTTAAGAATTTACAAAAGCTAACGAGAGAGGCGCCACTAGTGTTTATGCAGGTTCTCTATAAGACTGAGACAAGTTATAATGATTGTAAAAAAAAAAAAAAAATAAAATAAAGCACTTGAAAATACAGTTTTGGTACATTGTTACGATCCCTAAATACTGATAAAATGTAATAAATTTTATTTCTATAATTCTAAAGGTTTTTTAAATACGCTAAATTTTAATAATAAAATGCCCCATGCTTCAAAACTGACCTTTTCAGTTGTCTTACTATCATTCTGGAAAGACGATAATTTAAAAGATTTTTTAAAATAAAAAATAAAATTATGAAAAAATTATTATTTTTTTTATCTTGGGACAGTCCACGAAGGCTGATGCCTAAGTACTAACGTACCGTGGGTGTCTTAAGTGAGGTGAGAGGGAGTTTGTTCACACTGTTCACACGGGACTTAAATATTTAGAGATTGGGAGGAGAAGGAACAACTTCTGCGGGCAGCAGGTTCCATAGTCTTGACACTCTAGGGATGAAGGAACGAAAAAGCGGGAAGTTCGGGGCCTCTTTAACTGAACTGTAAAAGGATGCATAAAAGTTGCACTACGTGTTGCTCTGTTGGGAGCGGCCAAAGAAGGATTCATACTGGCCAACTCCTCTGAGCAGAAGCCGTGAAAATACCTATAGAAGAGCGACAGATCCCCTACATCTCGACGGTGAGCAAGAAGAGGAAGCTTTTCTGTAAGCGTTGGATCATTAATAAGACGAACGGCTCTTCTTTGAATGGAGTCCAGAATGCTAAGTGTTGTAGAGAACGCCATTCCCCAGACATGAAAACAATATTCTAAAGAGGGTCTGATTTGGGATACATACAGAGTGTACAGATTGGAAGAAGAGAAATATTTTCTGGCTCGAAAGAAGAATGCAAGCTTTTTTGAAGCTGCCGAGGCTATGGATGTAATGTGTTTGTGCCAGTTGAGGTTATTCTCAAAAGTAACGCCGACAAGATTAAACGACTCTTTGTTCTGCAGAACTTGGCCGCTCATATGTAAGGGATGAGCATTGGCAGACTTTTTCGCGAGAGCGAACATGACTGTGTTTTCGAGGCATTAAACTGAACGAGATTTTTGGCGCCCCAATCCAAGATAAGTTTGAGGTCTTGTAAAAATTCCCCGGTTTTTTCCCGGGTTTTTCAAAAAATTGGGGGAAAAATTAAAAAAAAATTGGGAAAAAAAAAATTTTTTGGGAGGAAATTTTGGGGGGGGGCCCCAGTTTTTTTTTTCAAATTTTTTGGGGGGGTCCAAAAAGATTCTTTAAATTAAAACCTGCTTGCCAGTGCTCCAATTTAAAAAAAAACTTTTGGAAAAATTAAAAAAAAAAATCGGGGGTTTTTTAAAAAAATTTTTTTAACCCCTTTAAAAGGGGAAAATTTCCCAAAAAAAATTTCTTTTCAGGAATTGCGGTTTTTGGGGTTCTTTAAGAAGTCGGGAGGTCGTCTTTTAAAAAAATTTAAAACCCCGTTTTCTTTTTTTTTAGGCCCAACCAAAATTTTTTTGAATTCTTTTTAAAAAAAAAGTTTTTTTTTTTTTATAAAAATTTTTTAAAATTATTTTATAAAAAACTGTGTTAATCTAAACATTACCTTGGTCCTAAACCATTTAATTTTATTTAAAACGTAGTTAAAAATAATATTAGCTATAAGCTAATTTTTTTTGAATGTATGCTCTTCGAAGAATCAAAAAAATCCTAAGGTAATTTGAAACTTGTGATTTTGAAAAATTTCAAACTTTGACCCTCCAGCACAAATTTCATAATCCAAATGCACAAAAATTTTGGAAAAGTAGTGTTTATATCTAGAAACAATCCCTTAAAGGGATTTTCTTGGCCCGAACATCTCACTTGTCTATAATTCCAAAAATACAACTTTTTGTAATTTTTGATCCATTATATCTGAAATGGTGGCTTTGGGAAAAAAGCATTAAAATATTTTTTATAGATAATTTTATAGTCTACAATTTAGGTCAAAGCTAATTTTTGTGAAACTTACCTTTTTTGCAAAAAAACGGAAAAGTTTTGTATTTATTGAATAATATTTTTCCAGGGGTAAGGAATTTTTAATTACACATATAAAGGGTTAAAAGGTTTTTCTTCTTTTTTGGAATAATTAAAAAAAATTACTTAAAGAAATGGAAAATCAAAAGGTTAAAAAAATCTAAGTTTTTGATAAAAAATTTTTTTCAAAAAAATATGAAAAAAAAAATAATTTTTTACCGGGCGTTTTAAAAATAAAAAAAATTTTTTATTTTTAACCCTAAAATTAAAAATAAAAATTGAAATTTTTTTTTTCAAATGTTCCGAACTTACTAAAGAAATTTAATTTCAAAAAAAAAAAACTTTTTAATCGCATTTTAATTTAATAATTTTTTTTTAATTTTATTTTATTTATTTTGATTAATGTTTTGTAATTAAAGTAATTTAAGTAAAAAATAAAATTAATTAAAATGTTGTTTTTTTAATTTTTCAAAACAAATTTCTTCGTAATTTATTCATATTTTTTGAAAGAAATTTTTTTTTTTTTACAAATGAATTTTTTTCATTTTCAATTTTTTCCATTTGCCCTCGTTAATTTTTTTTTTTTTTTTTTTTTTCCGTATCTCTTTATGAAGCATCAGCGGATCATATACACTATATATCTAGGCTTATCATGAAGAGCCGGTGCTGTTTCGTCATATAGTGCCTGACTAATTTTAAAGTTATACATTCAAATTTTATTTTTTTACAAAACTAACTAAAACTAACCAGAACTAACCCGCTTCTTTACAAAATTGGCAATATTTACATTTACTCAGGTTATGTAACAACACAATATGACGAAACAGTGTCAGATTGCGTATGGTTAAATCAGTATTAGAATAAAAATTCGGTTTTCTTTGAGAAGAAAAAAACAATAAAAGTAGCTAAAAAGGTTTAATTTAAACTGCGACCGCCTTTGCATTTTATAGTGTGCCGCTTTCCGCACGAGTCAGTAAAATTAGTCCATACAAAAAGCAAAGGCGGCCTAGAGTTCAAATCAACCTATTTAGCTACTTTTTATGTTTTTTTTAAAGAGCACCGAATTTTTATTTTTATATTGATCCAACTATAGCTTGATTATACAGTATGTCCACTTAAGTCGGAACCATATGGAAAACTTTTTTTTATTAAGTTTATGAAAAAGCGTTATTTTTTATAAAAAGTTCTGCATGATCCAAAACTTAAAATGCAACCATTAGATATCATTTTTTTAATCCATATACAACGTTGGTCAACAAATATAAATTTTACTCAAGAGAAAAGAACCTTTATTTTTTACAGTACAGAAGAATGTTATAGAGTAAAGTGATTTTAAATTAAAAGTTATATTCAAATATGCAATTACAGCTTTTTAGCAAAAAAATTTAGGATTGGTGATTATTTAAAAATAATTCCATAGTAGTTGTTCTGGCTTGATACAATTTAACGTAATCTAGGATGCACTGACATGAAATAATTGACATTGCGTGTCAGAGTAAGTTCGTATTTGTAAAATTACATTAACAATGGCAAATTTACTAAGTCGTGAAGAAAAAATAAAAAAAAAATTAAAAAAATATTTTCCTACGAGCGTGCGGAAAAGTCCACTTTTCCGCACGCATTTGAGCGCAAAGTGGAACTTTTCGCACGGCGTGCGGAAAAGTGAACTTTTCTGCATGCCGTGCGGAAAAGTAAAACTACTCTAAAATCTTACAGGTAAGCAAGATTTATATGTATTTTAGTAATTGTAGGCTATTTCATGCAATATACGAAGCCATTGCAAGTTTTAGTTTAATTCTCTTTTTTGTTTGTTACTTCGTAATTTTCAATATTTCAACTAAAACACAAAAAAAACATTTTTTTAATTACCCTGTATAATAATAATAAATGATTATGACAAGTCAAGCAACAATATGTAATCTTGGTGATTTTAACACATGTCAGATTTTTTCTTCGTTTCCATATGAACAAGCAATTGCACAAATGAATTTCAATACAAACAAGCACTTTTAATGAAAAGGGGTCATAGTATCTTTTTTTAATTAAATAAAAATCCGACAAAAATAATTATTTAAAATGAGTAGTTCCGATGAGGAGCTACCAGATTCTATCCTGGATGCAGCAATGAGAATCAATATAGTCATTTCGAAAACTGGTACTCCAGCAAGGGGACAAAAAGTATTAAAGAAGAAGTGTTCTTGGCCTATTTTGCGGATTTGCAAAAAACATATAAACCTAATACTTTATGGAGTAAGTACTCTATGTTAAAATGTGTCCTCAAAGTGAAAAGGAACCTTGATTTAAGTTCATATTTCAATTACTTAAACACCAAAACGTGGGATACCGGCCAAAAAAATCAAAAACTTTCAGCAAAGAAGAAGTTTTAAGATTCATGAAAGAAGCACCTGATAATATTTACCTTCTAATAAAAGTTGCTACAATTTTTGGATTAGCAGGTGCTTCTAGGAGAGATAAATTTACAAAAATAATGATTGATGACATACAGGATAATGAAAATTTGATAGTGGTGAAAATTCCTGACAGTAAAAATAACACTTCCAGAATCTTTGTAGTGTCCGATGAAACAAATAACGGACTTTATCTGCAATTGTACCGTAAATATGCAAATTTGCGAAAACCACATACCCCACACAGACGTTTTTTTGTCCAGTATAAACAAGGACCATGCAGTACGCAATGTGTGGGAATAAATTCAATAGGTAAAATGCCTTCAGAAATTGCTGCATACCTAAAATTAAAAAATCCAGAAGAGTACACTGGACATAGTTTTCGTCGATCCTCTGCGACTATGTTAGCGGATTCTGGAGAAGGAATTACCAATGTCAAGCGACTTGGGGGCTGGAAATCAACGGCTGTAGCTGAGAGCTACATTGATGAATCCACAAATCAGAAAAAGGATATGTCGAATAAAATATTGACCATGAACAACTCCCTCCTGAGCTAAGTCAACCTTCATCAAGCCGTACAATAAGCGCTTCCATAAGCCACCCGCTAAATGAAATTACAGGTTCTGCAATTAATTTACAATATGCTAATAACTGTTCTTTTGTTGTAAATGTTATCAACAAATAATTCCCATTTATAAATATGTTGTAGTAGTTCTTTCAGATTAAACATAATTTAAAAATAATCATTGCTTTAATATTGGTATTATCTGACGCTCGTAGGAAAAATTTTGTTCCTAACGCTTGCGCAAAGTGAC